>OZ020191.1:91016384-91073625 GCA_963971165.1 Philopedon plagiatum | reverse complement strand
GTTAAAGAGTGGGATTATTTTGTAGGCTAGAAACATCTAGTATGCTAACAACACATTTCGTTGTTTTATAAACGCAAACAGTTAATTTAATTTTGGTATATTTTGTCCAAAATGGTTAAGTTTTTACAAATAAAAAATGTATTTTTATGCGTGCTTATTATTAGAACTAAATAATAGTTAGTTACTATAAAATATAAAAATCTAGCCTAGATGCTTTGGTTACCACAAATTGCGAAATTGAGACTACAAGAAAAAAATCACATAGGGACAAGCAAATGAATGAACTTTATTTCGAAAACCGTACGCCGGATAAAAAAAAGTCAAGAGACCATTTTTATGAGAAGATAGAAGACAATTATAAAAATAACATTTATTTAAAAAAAACAGTGGCGTATCATTTTTTTGATTAATAATATTGCAGGGCATGTTAACAGGGACGCCACTGATGAAAATTAAAAAAAGCTTTATCCTGAAGAAAATGTATTTTTAAGCGTACTTTGCACCTACCAAAATTTAAAACAAAAATACAAAGCGGTTTTAGAGATATTGAAGCAAAACAGATTTTTTTCTTAAATTTCAACACCCTGTATCTCAGAAATAAAGCTGTTTCGGACATATGTTCATATAAAGAATTTTTCTTAAAATCATCCAAGGATTATCACCCTTAAGGATCAGCATTCAATTATGAAACACCCTGTATATATATATATATATATATATATATATATATATATATATATATATATATATATATATATATATATATATATATATATATATATATATATACAGGGTGTTATGGAAATCATTTAATATATTGGAATGGGTAACTCCTGATATGAATTCAGATTGAATAAAAATATTCATAAATGGTGTTTCACTATTAAAAAAGGTAAATATCGGCCCTCGAAAAAAAATTTTTTAGTACCTGCGCGCCACTGTCATAAATACATGGCCATATAAAAAACAGCAAGAAATGTCAGTTACAGAAAAAAATTTTTTTGTTTCGAAGTCAGGCGTTGCCAAATTTTTTTACCATATTTCTATGAATCAAGTTTGAAAACCTAATATCTTTGTTACCTTTAAAGAAAGAACTCCTAGTAACACTAATTTCAAAGAGCTAAAATATTACAACACAAAACAATACAGAGAACTGCTCTTCAAGTGAAGTGTAAAATAATAATCTTCAACTAAACGTACTTATTAGCACTGGAAGTGGAAACTTTCTTCTTCACTAAATAATATCAACAAATGTCCAGTGTTATCCTTATAGCACTGGAAACATTCTTTTTCACTAATTAATAAAGTTAATATACTTAATATACTTATAATAATAAGTTACAAAACTGGATTAATGTGTAAGGAATGTAAACAAAGTGATGACATTCCCAAACCAGAGAAGTATATCGAAATTATGTATTTAAAGACTTTAGTGGACGAACTAAAGAGTAAAAATGAAATTCTTCAAGAAAACAATAAACTTCTTAAAGAAAAAAATGCTTACTTGGAAAAGAATATAGAAAATTTCGAAAATTCGAACCTAATAAAAAAAGCCGTAAAACCAGAAATTCCGTGAAATTAGCTGCGAAACAAACAAAAGAAGCAGAAATTGGCATCGAACAAAACGACTTGAAATAAGGACCACAACAACAGTCTAGCGTGACTGCAAGCCATCCCAAGAAAAAAGAAGAAAATGACAGTGGCATTAACCCTACTTTCAGCCCCTTCAATCAAACCCTTTTATTTTCTTTGATTTTTCTATGCTTTCAACGAAGTTGAACAAAAACAAACAGAAGCTTACAGTAAAAAATAAAAGAAACAAGTGTACCCAAAACTGAGACCAAACTCAATCGAAGGCAAACAGAGGATGCAACCACCTTGAAAGCCGCTTCATCAGGTAGCTATTCTTGGTAATTTGTATCACGATTGTCTAATGACACAAAACCTGAGGATATTGGAAAATACCTAAAATTAAATTATAACATCGACTGTGAATGCGAACGGATAAAAACAAAGTGGAAGCAGAAATATAGTTCTTTTAAAATTGGTGTGCCCACGGATAAAAAATCTGTCATTCTTGACAAAAATGTTTAGCCAGTTGGTATTCAAGTAAACAGTTTTTTAAACCTAACTAGGTTAGAACCTCAACAGGGGCGAAGCCTGGTGGTAGCAAATCGTCATGTATAAAACTGCTACATTACAATGTCCGCTCTGTGAAAAACAAGCTTCACGAGCTCGAGGCTGCCATTGCTGATTGTGACCTGGGAGTCTTATGTTTAACAGAACATTGGCTGGAACAGGAAGAAATAGATCCGCGGAGCCTGCTGGATTATGTTGTCAGCGCATCTACATCACGAAGTCAGTCACTTGGTGGTGGAACAGCTGCATCTGTCAAGTTTCTAGGGCTATACCTAGATAGGAAGCTGAAATGGGATGTTCATGTAGCTAATGTTTGTAAAAGACTTGGAAGTAGTGTATTTGTTTTACAAAATTTGAGTGAATGTGTTTCAATAAATACCCTGAGAACAGCATATCATGGAATTTTCCATAGTGTTATGACATATGACATTATCGCATGGGGACGGTCACCTCATGCACAAGAGTCTTTGGTCTCCAGCAAAAAGGCAGTCAGAATCATGGCAGGCTTAGGGTACAGGGAGGATTGTGGGAATGCATTTGTTCAGTTGGGAGTTCTTACCCTTCCTTCGGCTTACATCCTGCAAAGTTTCCTCTACATCAAAGAAAAGGATGACCTACTGTCTTACCAAGACATACATGACCATGACACTAGGAATAAGACCAACTACGTTCCACAACACTGCAGGTTGGGTAAATGTCAGGCTCGACCAGAATATTATGCAATAAAACTGTTTACTAAGTTACCCCAAAATGTTAAAGAGCTCTCTACTCAGCAGTTTAAAATGAAGGTGAAACAGTTCCTAATAAAACATGCTTTTTACATCACAAAACAGTACTTAGATTATAGTTGTAATATATTTTAATATTTTTATTTAGATTTTTTAATGTGTTTGTATTGTGTTCATTTCGATTTATAAATTTTAATGCATTGTATTGTCAGGAATGTTTTTATTATTGTCTAAATATGAAAATTATTTTATCTGTAATTGACGTGTGTAAACAATTTATTTGTAATAGCATGAATAAATGAATTTGAATAGAAAATTAAACTGTTTTAAACCACGATTGTATAGGGATATCCAAATAAAAGTGAACAGGCATATAACTTTTTTATTTTTAAAGATGGAAAAAAATGTTAAATATGAAAGCTTGGGGGATTTTTATAGATCATGCATATATCTTATCAGCAAAATAATCGAGCATCGGATAAAAAAAATCCAAAAATATGATAAAAATCATACCATCCAATTTAAAATAAGTGAGAAAATCAATGTTTTATACTATATTTCTTTTATTCGATACTCAATTGTTTTGCTGATAAGATATATGAATGATTCATAAAAATCCCCAAAGCTTTCATATTTAACATTTTTTCTCATTTTTAAAAATAAAAAAGTTATAAGGCCTGTTCACTTTTATTTGGATATCCCTGTACATATTACCACGTACACAGAATATTATCCAATTTGAATTTGTTGTAAAAATGCTAAAAATATATAAAATAATGCAAACAAGGGGCGCCATCAATGAGGGGGGGGGGGCAAAATGAAAATTGGAGAGCTTCCAACTATACGATGGTGGTTAAAACTTAAAATGGGCACCCCGTATATAAATATGTTTAAAGGCACAACTATAGAGATGGTAGTGACCAGTGGCATATGGTGAAATTTCTAAGTTGTATATATCTCTGTTCCTACGTACAGGACCGGTCCCAATTTTAATTGGTTTTAATTCCCACTGGGAATGTTTTTGTAAAGAAAAAAAAACGTTTTGAATTTGCGAAAAAAGTTGAATTTTTGCTTGAGTTTACCAGAACATTCCCAGTGGGCACACTATTAAAACCTCTAAATTTGGTCGGGTCCTGTAAATAGGAACAGAGATATACAACTTTGAAATTTCACCATACGCCACTGGTACTGACCTACGTTACTAGCCATTATATCTAGTTCACGATACACTTACAATGGTATGCTACGTTATGACGTCACTTCGAGGGAAAATTTTAAATTGACTAGGCGCTTACCTGAGCAAATGAAATATGACAATAATATTTTAATAAATGTCAACTCAACATACTACCCGACAATAAACTGACCTGTAATATTTGAATAAACTTCAACCCAATACACTACCCAACAATAAATTGACCTGTACATATGTACAAGGGGTGCAAGTGTCTAGTCAGTTGAGGATTTTCCCTCGAAGTGACGTCATATGTAGCATACTGTTGCAAGTGTATCGTGATCTAGTTTAATAAGAAGCATGAAAAGGTAGTAATAAAAAAATAATTCCTCTGTATCGATACACGATAGCTCAAGCTCCTGTTTTATAACAAACGACATAAAATTTTAATGTTTTATTTTAAAAAAATAACTAAACTCTAAAACTGTCTAGAAGACAAAAAATAAAATATAATCCATAGAGGAATGTAACAATAATCAAAATAAATAATTCTTTGAACAAAATTCAATATTTAAAGTAGTTAGTCGACTTATTTCTTTTAGGTATATGTCTTCTATATGTAACAATGGCAATTCTTTAAGCATACTTATATTGTTTCAATATAGTGTTTCTTTCTTCTAAAATGTTATTTTTTCTTTGTTTTTCCTGTAACTTTTTTTCTTTTATTTCCAGAAGTTTTTTATAGAAATCTTTTCTATCCTGTCTTATTTCCTTTAGAATATGTATATGTCCTTAACTCTTTATTCTTGTAACTAGTTTTTACTGACATTGTTTTTACAGATGCTACTTCCTTTGTCTTCTCAGTGGCATTTGCTTCCATTATAATATCCTGCATTATATTCTCCTTTTCCATGTTTGTGTCCACTAAACCAGTATTTTCCTTCTCAATTGCTGAATAAATCACGGTGTCTGAAGACAGCAATATAGCTGGATGTATTCCTTTTACCTAGAATTTTATCCATAATCTCTACATATTCAAAATCTTTCCTTCCTCGGCCTGTTATTGTTATCTATATATTTTTTGTACATTCTTTCTAAATGTTTCCACCGATTCTCACAATTTGCAGCAGTTATGTTTTGTTTTGTTTTGTACCGTAATTCTTTTGCTATTTCCTCAAACATTTTCTTAAGGTTTCTTATTTTTAAAGAACCAACTTGGTTCCTATAATCTTTATACAAATCCAAGAACATAAGTGTAGAATTGTGACTCCACTTATATGATTCTCCTTCATCTTGGGCTTGGGAAGGATTGGTTGAGGGCAATATTATAAACTCCGACATACCTAAAAAAGGAAATATTGCTCTATTCTACGGTAAAGTGAAAATCTGGCAAAAACTTACCTTCTTGTTCACACATTTTAATAAATATTTGCAAAACAAACAATCTACTAAAAATCTGACACATAAAAAAAGTATGGTTAATGGTTAATTCTGCTTCCTTTCTTAAAATCGATGACGCCTTTTTCTCTTTTTCGATATATGGGCTTAGCAGTTAACTCTAGTGTTTCAAAGACAATAATACAAACAGGCCTTTTATTTTAAATTTTCGCGCCAAATAAAAGTACAGGAAGTGACAAAGAGACATGTTTCATGATGAAGGGAGATCGAAATAGAAGGATTTCTTGTCATCAAAGGTCCGTGCGCCATATTTAAGTTTGTCAACAGCACACAAGCCACACAATTGAATGTTTTAATTTTTTTTTTTCGTTTAAAGATTTAAATAATTTAATTTATTTTCACTACCTAGAAAATGGTCTTCGTCGATCCGTTGTTAACCAATATTTTGATCAGTTTTATCTAGTTTCTTTGAGTGAGTAGCGTAATAGGGTTGAAAACTAAATTTAATTTAAAACACTAATAATATTTACGTATTATATGGTAACGTTTGCCGGTGCAAATGTAATTTAGCGGATCTGGTTATACTTTTGAAGTAAGAACTAGGTATGTAGTTGTGCTCAATTCAATTAGTATTTTCGTTTTGATTTTTAACTTTTCCTTGGCAGAAAGTTTAAGCTAGTAAGAATAACGCTTATTTCATTAATAACGTAATATAGGGTGTCTTAAGTATTACTTAAAACTAAGGCTACTGACAAAAATGATTGATTTCGCAGTGCCTTTTTACTATTTTTTTTAGTTTCTTCGTAGGAAGAGGTTAAAAAAAATTCTTAAATGTCTTAAATTACGCTTAAAAACAGAAAATAAATTCTCCTTAAAGATTTATACGTCTGACAACGTTTCAACAAATTCATTTGTTTAAAGTTTTTCGCGCGCAAATTTCCGTCAAGCGCCTTGTGTACGATCAGCCAGATGCGGCGAATATAGACTGGTTTTAGGGTATTTTTGAAAATTTTTAAAATGTTCGATTTAAGAAAAAAAAAGTATTAGATATGTCTGTAGACCATCCCAGGAGTCACCCATTCCAATATATTAAATGATTTCCATAACACCCTGTATATATATATATATATATATATATATATATATATATATATATATATATATATATATATATATATATATATATATATATATATATATATATATATATACATATAAATATATATATATATATATATATATATATATATATATATATATATATATATATATATATATATATATATATATATATATATATATATATATATACAGGGTGTTTCATAATTGAATGCTGATCCTAAAGGGTGATAATCCTTGGATGATTTTAAGAAAAATTCTTTATATGAACATAGGTCCGCAACAGCTTTATTTCTGAGATACAGGGTGTTGAAATTTAAGAAAAAAATCTGTTTGTCTTCAATATCTCTAAAACCGCTTTGTATTTTTGTTTTAAATTTTGGTAGGTGCAAAGTACGCTTAAAAATACATTTTCTTCAGGATAAAGGTTTTTTTAATTTTCATCAGTGGCGTCCCTGTTAACATGCCCTGCAATATTTTTAATCAAAAAAATGATACGCCACTGTTTTTTTTAAATAACTGTTATTTTTATAATTGCCTTCTATCTTCTCATAAAAATGGTCTCTTGACTTTTTTTTATCCGGCGTACGGTTTTCGAAATAAAGTTCATTCATTTGCTTGTCCCTATGTGATTTTATCTAGTAGTCTCAATTTCACAATTTGTGGTAACCTAAGCATCTAGGCTAGATTTTTATATTTTATAGTAACTATTATTTAGTTCTAGTAATTAAAGCCGTTAAAGAGTGGGATTATTTTGTAGGCTAGAAACATCTAGTATGCTAACAACACATTTCGTTGTTTTATAAACGCAAACAGTTAATTTAATTTTGGTATATTTTGTCCAAAGTTTTTACAAATAAAAATGTATTTTTATGCGTGCTTATTATTAGAACTAAATAATAGTTAGTTACTATAAAATATAAAAATCTAGCCTAGATGCTTTGGTTACCACAAATTGCGAAATTGAGACTACAAGAAAAAAATCACATAGGGACAAGCAAATGAATGAACTTTATTTCGAAAACCGTACGCCGGATAAAAAAAAGTCAAGAGACCATTTTTATGAGAAGATAGAAGGCAATTATAAAAATAACATTTATTTAAAAAAAACATTTTAACCGCTATAAAATATAAAAATCTAGCCTAGATGCTTTGGTTACCACAAATTGCGAAATTGAGACTACAAGAAAAAAATCACATAGGGACAAGCAAATGAATGAACTTTATTTCGAAAACCGTACGCCGGATAAAAAAAAGTCAAGAGACCATTTTTATGAGAAGATAGAAGGCAATTATAAAAATAACATTTATTTAAAAAAAAACAGTGGCGTATCATTTTTTTGATTAAAAATATTGCAGGGCATGTTAACAGGGACGCCACTGATGAAAATTAAAAAAACCTTTATCCTGAAGAAAATGTATTTTTAAGCGTACTTTGCACCTACCAAAATTTAAAACAAAAATACAAAGCGGTTTTAGAGATATTGAAGAAAACAGATTTTTTTCTTAAATTTCAACACCCTGTATCTCAGAAATAAAGCTGTTGCGGACCTATGTTCATATAAAGAATTTTTCTTAAAATCATCCAAGGATTATCACCCTTAAGGATCAGCATTCAATTATGAAACACCCTGTATATATATATATATATATATATATATATATATATATATATATATATATATATATATATATATATATATATATATATATATATATATATATATAAATAATTATATTGGGTTGCGCAGCAAATGAAAGAATACTCTTTAAAGTTGTTCCAAGCTTTCGAAAATATTTATTTTCATCTTCAGGGAGACTACAAAGAATTGCTAGTATTAAACATGGTTCTTATGATATTGAATATTGTTTTAAGTGAGATTATAAGCAGGTTTATTACTTACAACTTAATTGAGGATGTTCATTAAAGGTGTTTGATTGGGTGAAGTGAAGTCTTCCAGAGTGAGGTCGAAAACCAAGCGTCGTGAATTACTCAATTACTTTAATATTAAATTTGTTACGCAATAGCACAGACAGATTAAAATTACACGAAAGTTATCAATTAAAAATCAGTTCTTTCTTAGTTTTTTAAAATTCATTTTAGCCATGTGGCACGAGATGACAGACTAATTTGTTCGAGCGGGAAACTCACTATGGACTGTCAAAAGTCAATTATTAGCGACATCTGTGTGTTGTATTAAATTATATGTGAAACTTGATTACAGAAGTCTGTAAAATTAGGTGTATTATCACCTTGTTGAAATAACTTGTTAGATTTATATTACGGTCAGGAAGTAAACCCTAGCGGATGAATTTAAAAGATTATTTGATTGAGACATCTATGAATTTCAATTAGAATTATTTGAAATTTACTAAAGAGATTTTGTTATATGTTAGAAATGGGCAAGTATTCTTGAATTTATTGTGAAAGGAAAAACAATTATTATTATACAATCAATTGCTATTATAATTGAGTCTCGGAGTCGTTCAAACGATGATCCTTGTCTAAAAACAATAGATATGAATATATTTCACTTAGGTGTTTGATATCGGTTTGTTTATTTATGCAATTAGGTTCTTGTGAGATGAAGGCCATTTCAAGAAAAGATCTTTTTGGGTTATTTTTCTGTGTAGCAAGTATCCTGGCTGCATTATAATCAAACTTATGTAGTAAGTTATTAGCGTGTTCTGCTAGAGCACATCTCTCTGGATGCAGTCTACAATCACTCCTGTGTGAAGTGATTCTGTCGGCCAATGGTCTTGTTGTTTGGCCTATGTATATTTTTTCAGAGTCTGCACAAGGAATGCTGTAAACTACATCTGTTCTTCGAGTAAGAGGGACCTTGTCTTTGAGCCTGGAGTACACCGAAGAAATTGTGAGTACTGGTTTGTTCGCGATTTTGACATTGACTACCTGATTTATTATTCTGGACAGCGCCGGAGTTAACTCTCTAATGTAGGGAAGTGATATGAATTTAGTTGTTTGTGTCACCTCAGTTATACTATTGTTATTATTTATTAAGTTATGTTCATTTAATATTGGCATGTTAATGGTAGGAGTGCTAAACAAAATTCTATTAATTAGCTTGGGTGGATATGAATTATCTATGAACAATTGAGCCAGGATATCTAAGTTTTTTATGTAGAGATGGATCTGAGATTTTTAGAATTCTTGATTTCATTTGCTTAATCAGATTCACTTTCATATTATGTTTATGATACGAGAAATAATTCAGGTATCGTCCTGAGCTGCAAGGTTTCCTGTGCCAATCTATCACGATTTTGTTGTTGTGATTTCGTATAAATTTGGTATCTAGGAATGGAACCCAGCAGGTAGGGTCTTCGGTTTCTATAGTGAACTGGATGTGTGGGTCGAAATCATTTAAAGTTTCTAGAATCTCGTTAATTCCATTTTGAGGTAGTGCTACTATTATATCATCAACGTATTTGTTTAAGAAGAGGGGATTAAAGGAGAGAACAGGAAGAACTGTGTCTAGCAATTCATCCATCACATACGTTGCAAAATAAAGGAGAGACAGAAGATCCCATTGGGGTACCAAAAGTTTTTTTATAGTATTTGTTGTCAAATGAGAAATATGTGTTATCAAAAAGAAATTTAATCAATCTAAGAAAGGAGTCTCTGTCTGTATTACAATAGTTGCTGATGCGATACCAACACGTATAGATGGCCCTGTGTGCAGAATCATAGTAAACATTACTGAAAAGAGAGACAACATCGAGGCTTGCAACCACATAACCATCAGGAAGCTGTAATTGGTTAAATTTTTCATAAACTTGAAAAGAGTCTTTAATATAATAACCATTATCGAGGTCATATGCCTTTGTGAGGATTTCGGTTATAAAAATTGCAATAAATTCCGTGGGTGCACCAATTGAAGCTACAAATGGCCTGACAGACAAGGTTGGTTTATGGATTTTTGGTAACGAGTAAAATTTTGGAGATGTCCTTTTGTAACCTGTAAGCTTTTTCTTTGTGGCTTCATCTATTTGTCCAGTATTATATAATTGTTTGATTAATTCATTACACTTTCTTTGAATCGAAAATGTGGGGTCTCTTGGTAAACTGATGTAAGATTCATCGTTGTGGATTAACTCATTAGAGAGTTGTAAATATTGTTCTTTTTCCATGATAACAGTTACATTGCCCTTGTCGGATCTAGTTAATATAATGAAACTGCTCTACCCCCTGTCTATTCATCACGTGACTAAGTCAATCACGTTGGCTGCAATCGTCTGGATGTTTTACCTTATTTCCCTACGTTGTGTTTATTTCAGGTTCATTTAAAGTTTGGTACAACAGTAAATTTTATATCAGATTTTGATAGTTTTTAATTATATTTTCCCCTTTTTAGTCTGTTGCATTATAGATATAAGCAATCAAAGAATCAATCTGTTTTAATCATTTGTTTATCTGTACACAAGTTATTTATCAATTTCATATTCAAAATAACAATAAAATATTTATAACAATTATATATCAATTTCACATTCAAAATAACAATAAAATATGTATAACAATTTACAATTCAATATATTGTCGCGTATAGGCCTTAGGGGTTGATAAAATAGGCTGCGGTTTACCAAAACACTTGTATAATTTATTCAGGTACACAAACAATGCACTTACGTAACTAGACTGGGTAGCGTAGGGGCAGCTTCTTACGGGGCGTTGGGGTAGCTACTTGATTTATCTGACGCTCATGGCATCGGTGCCAAACGGCACCGATGGATCCGTCGTACCGATACTAATATGCAACTACGGATGCACTACTACGGATCCCCTTGCATCCCGCAGACCTGCTATTTATATGAATCTCTCAAGAACAGTTTATACATACAGTACAAACTGGTCAGGGTTCATAAAATAAAGGCGAGGCCAGCGACATGCAATTGCAGCACGTAGAGTGGTTTCCGAAATGTTAAATAAATAATATAGAAAATGTGTAGAAATTTGGAAAAAATGACGAATATATGGGAAAATATGACAATATTAACATAGGCCTTTGTCTGTCTTCCGTAATTTGCACCCTTTTTCCTTTTTGTCACCTATTTATCTCTGCGACACTACAGGTGATTTCCTTGACTACACTTTACCGGTGATTTTCTTGGCTGCGCCTTTCCCACTCAAAGCTTACACATCTAATGTCTGCGACACTGATGGTACTCCTCGCGAAGTGTTTCTCTACCTATCTTGGCTGCGCCCTTTCCCCTCATAGCTCCCCATCTAATGTCTGCGACACTGATGGTGGTACTCGTGAAGTGTTTCTTTACAATATGTTGTTTTACCAAACCCCTATACCTGTTACTGTGCGTCTGCAGCGAACCTCTGCATGCACTTTATCACTTCGCCCCTTTTCATATATCACCCCTTTTCTGATATAACCCGGTAATCTTGCATTTTATTATTGGTATCGCCCCTCTGACGTGTACGTATAATTTTCAGTTACTCTTTAAATACCTTTTTATTCTTTAAATACCTTTTTACCACTTAGTATCACCCCAAATTACGTACACGCTTGGCATAATGCTACTACGTAGGGTGAAAAGTCCTTCAGAGGAACCCCTCTGTCGGACAATCTGTGAGGAGCCGAAAACCGGAACAGTGGAGCCCACTGTTAAATTAATTTACTGTAATTAGCCGATTACAATCAGCACAATACCCAAACAAAACATCGGACACCTCAACGTATAACATATAAAGGTGCAATAAAAGTTAGGAGTCCATCCGCCCATACGCATGTGTCACTTTTCTTCTCGAGCAGATGTTGTTTTCTTGTTACTTAGATACCGAAAACTACGACAGCGGCACCATCGTCATTTATAACCTTTTCCCAAGAAAACCCATCACACCGTTTTATATATACCTATTATCTGTTAACGTTCTACAGGTATCATCATGTCAATACCTACACCCATACTCTATTTTATCATTGCCAATCTTGATAATATGATTGTCAGACGCGATTATTCATATTTTCTCCAACCCAACCCTTTTTATTATTATTCTTTAATAATGCAGATTACCTTTAATTTATTTAAAACACCCTTTTTACTTTTATCTACCCTGTCGGTTTACTGACCTTTGTTTTTTCTTTGTTATGCCAATTAAACCCCGGAAGATAAACTGGCCTGGCCATCTGTATTTACAAGAAAGGTGCTTTTGCACTAGCCCTAACAATACTGACCCAAATCTCGAAAGCAAAAGTTATTTGACACCATCTGGTACCCTTAGAAATTAGGTCTCTCTTTCAGTCATAATTTATATAAAATAATATTTGATAATCTTATTTTATGCTTTCATTTTAAGTTCTCCCCCAAATGTTGTCCCGTTTGTAAGATTTAGTTTAATATTTTTAAACAGATTACTTTATATTGTTTATAAGATTAAACTGTGATGTATGACTGCCAGTATTTGAATTCACATAATGTATTACATTAAATTACAGTAAAGGATTTAATTTCGTTATCAAAATACCGACCCACCAGTTAGATCAACCTCGGCGTACTCACCGGCAGTTGAAATCCTTACTTTAATAAGTAAAACGAATCCAATTTCTTATAGAATTAATAATGAGATGAATTATTCTTTTAAGCAGTTCATGAATTTAATTTCGTTACCAAAATTCCGACCCACCAGTTAGATCAACCTCGGCGTACTCACTGTCAGTTGAAATCGGCGTACTAGGCACTCTAATAAGTAAAATGAAATCCAATTTTACTACTTGCTTAATATTACAATACCAATTAACGTAACTGTACTTTATAGACAAAGAGCAAAGGACTTACTGGCAGTTTTTTAACACAGACAATTTACTAACAGAGAACCCAACTGACATCGTCACGACTTACCTTTTTTAAAAAAAAGAGGAAAATTTGAATGTCTATCTGATATTTGAATGCGAGTCGAATGTGAATCTCAATCTGAATGCCCCACCTGCGGTGGCGTCGAGCGCTTAAGTAGTCGCGCTTCCTCCCTCTGCGGGGGATGTATCGTGGCTTGTTGGTTCCCAGGCTTGGCTGGGCCATCTGGATTCCCATAATCTCAAGAATTTGACCTGGAGACCCTTTAATATGCACACTTTTGCCGTTTTCGATGTTATTAGACAATTTTATAAACAGAGGTTTTTATGTATGCATATTATTAGAATTTTTTATATTTTAGAATATTCATTTTTCTTTATAGATCTTGCAAAATTTCCCAGATATACCGACCCGGGTACGGGCGGTTTCAATAATGTTAGGGTTGTCCTTAAGGAACTTTTTTGATTTATAGAGTAAGTTATGGAACAGTGATTTGTTATGTTTGTTTGAATTTATATAATTTGTGAGGATGTTAGTAGTTCTTGAGATGGTGATATTTTTTATTGCGGTATCATTTATAGATGAAGTAACAAAGTCAAGATCTGTCAAGATGTTTTTTATAGATATATCTTTTCCCACAACCGGCTCAACACTAAACTTTGAACCGAGAAACAAGAACTGGAGGATATCATTGGGGATCTCAATGTTGGTGAGATTTTTTATCCATCCCGGTTTAGTCCTAAGGCGGTTATGAAGTTCGATAGATTTTAAGTTATTTAATTTTTAATATTGTTTGTTTTAATTTTATGAAATAATCTATTATAATTTATTTGTTGTTTGCTAGAAAATCATAAACTAATCAGTAATCTTGAATCCTCACTTATATCGTTCAAACGAGCAGTCATTGAAAGCACTAATAAAGCCATTTTCAATAACTTTTCTAGCAAACAACAAATAAATTATAATAGATTATTCCATAAAATTAAAACAAACAATATTAAAAAATGGCTAGTAATTATTTCTGCTGCGATTTAAATAAGTAGGTAGGTAAGCCCAACCGGCAAAAAAATTACTCGGGTGGTATAATAATTTTCTGTCAATACTTTAAATAAACTGCCTGTGAAACAATGATGGGCAAAATATAGTTCATGTGGTCGGCATAATAAATCTTTAAGTAACAAATAACTATCCCGTTGGGCAGTCCGAAATCTATTCGAGCAGTAAAATTATTAATTGGGCGGTGAAATTATTAGTCGGCTGGTGACAAAATAAATTAGGCTGTGAATAAAATGTGCTCGGTATTTAAATATCGTTCAGCAGTTTTTAAGCAGCGTTTCGTTTTCTGCAAAATATTTACTTTAAAAGCCAGAAAGTCAAATGACCTGTATTTAATATTTTTAGTTGGCAAGGGTTTGAAGATAGCGGCGAGATTCGTTAGTTCGATCGGTTTCTTTAATTCGTCTGTTGAACTTTTGATCATCACTAAGATTGGCCACTTTTGATCTGTTACCAGAGGCGTCGATGCCGAAAATTAAGTACGTATATATATATTCACGTTAAATAAAAAAAGACGGTCAGGTGCGAGTTCAACTCGCTCGTAGGGGTACCGGACGGCGTGCCGCGTGGCCCGGCGGCGTACCGTAATTTTAAAGAATTCGAAAAATTGAACTGCTGCTGCGACCGAGTTCCCCGCGATGTAATGCTACTGGAGCAGCACTAACGGTGGGCAGCATGGGCGCCCACAGGAATTTTAAAGTTGTATATCTCTGTTGCTACATACGGGACCATACCAAATTCAGGTGAGCTTACTAGGAATGTTTTGGTAAAGAAAAAAGTTAAATTTTTGCTTGGCCCCCCCTGAGAAGAAAATGAACACGTTTAGGTATTTTATTTATTATTTTTTCTAAACAAATTTTACACCATTTCGTCGAAAATTTTTAAATTTTAAGAGAAAAAAATGTGTTAGTTGAAAGTTAAAGTCATTTGAATTTTTTTAAACTTAAAACGTAATTTTAAAAAAAATCAAATGACTATAACTTTCTACTAACACATTTTTTTCTCTTAAAATTTAAAAATTGTCGACGAAATGATGTAAAATTTGTTTAGAAAAATTAATGAATAAAATACCTAAACGTGTTCATTTTTTTCTCAGGGGCAGCCAAGCAAAAATTTAACTTTTTTTCTTTACCAAAACATTTCTAGTAGGCTCACCTGAATTTGGTATGGGTCCCGTATGTAACAACAGAGATATACAACTTTAAAATTCCTGTGGGCGCTCATGGTGGGCAGCCTTACTAATAATACCATGAAATGTATGTGCTTTTACATTAATCAATATTTAGAGTTTTCTAATTAAATGCTTTATTTTTTACGTAATTAATTACCCCTTATTACACGCTAAGTTAATTTTAGAGCAGTCAGAACAGTATTAGATTACCCATCAATTTGTAATGTTACAATATTTTTCAGCAGTCAACTTGATTTTGGAGCAGGCAAAAATAAAATAAAATGTAATTTATTTCGCACAGACCAAATATTTATTTAGTTGCAACTTATTTTTTTTACTGCTTAAAAGATTTTGAAGCTGCTTGTTCAAATCTAAAACGCAGACCAATTTCTGTTTTATTACCTGATCAAGCTTCACCGCCCAATCCATCATTTCGCCGGCCAATCGTATATTACGATGTGTCAAAATTGTAAAATTTCGCTGCCCGTTTAAATCACACCCTTAAAAAATCAAATAACTTAAAATCTATCGAACTTCACAACCGCCTTAGGACTAAACTGGGATGGATAAAAAATCTCACCAACATTGAGATCCCCAATGATATCCTCCAGTTCTTGTCTCTCGGCCCAAAGTTTAGTGTTGAGCCGGTTGTGAGAAAAGATATATCTATAAAAAACATCGTGGCAGATCTTGACTTTGTTACTTCATCTATAAATGATACCGCAATAAAAAATATCACCATCTCAAGAACTACTAACATCCTCACAAATTATATAAATTCAAACAAACATAACAAATCACTTTTCCATAACTTACTCTATAAATCAAAAAAGTTCCTTAAGGACAACCCTAACATTATATTAACTAGATCCGACAAGGGCAATGTAACTGTTATCATGGAAAAGGAACAATATTTACAACTCACTAATGAATTAATCCACAACGATGAATCTTACATCAGTTTACCAAGAGACTCCACACTTTCGATTCAAAAAAAGTGTAATGAATTAATCAAACAATTATATAATACTGGACAAATAGATGAAGCTACAAAGAAAAAGCTTACAGGTTACAAAAGTACATCTCCAAAATTTTACTCGTTACCAAAAATCCATAAACCAACATTGTCTGTCAGGCCAATTGTAGCTTCAATTGGTGCACCCACGGAATTTATTGCAATTTTTATAACCGAAATCCTCACAAAGGCATATGACCTTGATAATGATTATTATATTAAAGACTCTTTTCAAGTTTATGAAAAATTTAACCAATTACAGCTTCCTGATGGTTATGTGGTTGCAAGCCTCGATGTTGTCTCTCTTTTCAGTAATGTTTACTATGATGCTGCACACAGGGCCATCTATAAGTGTTGGTATCGCATCAGCAACTATTGTAATACAGACAGAGACTCCTTTCTTAGATTGATTAAATTTCTTTTTGATAACACATATTTCTCATTTGACTACAAATACTATAAACAAACTTTTGGTACCCTAATGGGATCTTCTGTCTCTCCTATACTTGCAACGTATGTGATGGATGAATTGCTAGACACAGTTCTTCCTGTTCTCTCCTTTAATCCCCTCTTCTTAAAAAATACGTTGATGATATAATAGTAGCACTACCTCAAAATGGAATTAACGAGATACTAGAAACCTTAAATGATTTCGATCCACACATCCAGTTCACTATAGAAACCGAAGACCCTACCTGCTCGGTTCCATTCCTAGATACCAAATTTATACGAAATCACAACAACAAAATCGTGATAGATTGGCACAGGAAACCTTGCAGCTCAGGACGACACCTGAATTATTTCTCGTATCATAAACATAATATGACAGTGAATCTGATTAAACAAATGAAATCAAGAATTCTAAAAATCTCAGATCCATCTCTACATAAAAAAACTTAGATATCCTGGCTCAATTGTTCATAGATAATTCATATCCACCCAAGCTAATTAATAGAATTTTGTTTAGCACTCCTACCATTAACATGCCTATATTAAATGAACATAACTTAATAAATAATAACAATAGTATCACTGAGGTGAAACAAACAACTAAATTCATATCACTTCCCTACATTGTAGACTGCATCCAGAGAGATGTGTTCTAGCAGAACACGCTAATAACTTACTACATAAATTTGATTATAATGCAGCCAGGATACTTGCTACACAGAAAAATAACTCAAACAGATCTTTTCTTGAAATGGCCTTTATCTCACAAGAACCTAATTGCATAAATAAAAAAACCGATATCAAACACCTAAGTGAAATATATTCATATCTATTGTTTTTAGACAAGGATCATCGTTTGAACGACTCCGAGATTCAATTATAATAGCAATTGATTGTATAATAATAATTATTTTTTCTTTCACAATAAATTCAAGAATACTTGCCCATTTCTTGAAAAGGCCGTGAATGAAAAATACAAATAATGAGGACTATCTTTGATTCTGGTCTGGGTGACCTCCTGCTATCGATTTCTGGGCCCTTACCCATCAGCGGGCAGGCTTACACCCAGGGTGGCTGAAGAACAGACCACGATTCCATTTTTCTACTATATATATATATATATATATATATATATATATATATATATATATATATATATATATATATATATATATATATATATATATATAACTATATATAGTAGGGTGGTCTGTAATGAATGCGCCAAAAAGCAATCCTAGATTAATCTCGTGAAAATAATGATATTGAGCCAAATATGCCTTAATAAAATGTCGCTCATTAATGAGATACAGGGTGTTAAAGTTCAGTTCTCAGAATTGTTATTTCTTTATATCTCAAGTCATTTTTGAGATATCGACATGAAAACTGAGAATCGGGGGTTTTCAGGGATGGGGAATACGATGGTATTCCATTTATTGACATAATATGTAGAGGGCGCTATTTACACCTTATACACTCATTATTTTATGCCATAACTTTCTTATTAGTGCCGTTCTTCTATTTTTTTATTGAAAATTTTGAAAGAGTGATGTTTTTTAAGAAAAAATATATAGGTACTACATTTATTTCGATTAAATAAGCCGTTTTCGAAATATTTGCATTTATTCGTTCTATTGCATAGTGACAAAATATTAAACATTAAAACTGAGATTACAGACTAGCCTAACGAATAATGAATTGATCATGAACAAATAACAAAAAATCACTTCAGTAAATGCGAAAAATATCCACCATTCACTTCTATGCATATTCTTAATCCCTTCACCAAATAGCGTCGTAGTTGGGATAAAGTTCCTTGCTTATTCCTGATAATATTGGTGGAACCATGAATGTTTTGCAAAAGTTGCTCACGGGTACGGATTTCTTCTGTGTACACTAAGGATTTGATAAAACCCCAAAGGAAGAAATCCAAAGGATTAAGATCCGGGCTACGCGGCGGCCATGGAATTTCACTGCCACGACCAAACCATGTATGAGGCAGCCATTCATCTAGATAGTTGCGAACTGCAACTGGTTAATGGTAACCAGTACTTGCAGTTTCTTCAAAATGTTTTGCGGGATCTACTAGATGATATACCCTTAAATTTACGACAAAACATGTGGTTTATGCACGATGGTGCTCCACCACATTATGCAGTTGCAGTTCGCAACTATCTAGTTGAATGGCTGGCTGCCTCATAGATGGTTTGGTCGTGGCAGTGAAATTCCATGGCCGCCGCGTAGCCCGGATCTTAATCCTTTGGATTTCTTCCTTTGGGGTTTTATCAAATCTTTAGTGTACACAGAAGAAATCCTTACCCGTGAGCAACTTTTGCAAAAAATTCATGGTTCCACTAATGTTATCAGGAATAAGCCAGGAACAACTTTATTCCAAGTAAGACGCTATTTGGTGAAGGGATTAAGAAAATGCATAGAAGTGAATGGTGGACATTTTTCGCATTTGTTGAAGTGATTTTGTGTTATTTGTGCATAATCAATTCATTATTCGTTAGTCAAGTCTGTTATCTCAGTTTTAATGTTTAACATTTTTTGACTATGCAATAGAACGAATAAATGCAAATATTTCGAAAACGGCTTATTTAATCGAAATAAATGTAGTATACCTTTTTTCTTAAAAAACGTCACTCTTTCAAAATTTTCAATAAAAAATAAAAGAGCGGTACTAATAAGAAAGTTATGGCATGAAATAATGAGTGTATAAGGTGTAAATAGCGCCCTCAACATATTATGTCAATAAATGGAATACCATCGTATTCCCCATCCCTGAAAACCCCCGATTCCCAGTTTTCATGTCGATATCTCAAAAACGACTTGAGCTATAAAGAAATAACAATTCTGAGAACTGAACTTTAACACCCTGTATCTCATTAACGAGCGACATTTTATTAAGATATCATTATTTTCACGAGATTAATCTAGGATTGCTTTTTGGCGCATTCATTACAGACCACCCTGTATATATATATATATATATATATATATATATATATATATATATATATATATATATATATATATATATATATATATATATATATATATATATATATGTATATAGGTATATTTAATTTATTTAAGGACTATGTATTAATTTCATTAAAAATCTAGCATCTACGTTATCTAGTTATATTAGTTATCGAGTTTATAAAAACGGTTTTTGGTTTTGTATGGAGGCTACTGTTGGCCTAAGCATAATCTGTGAGTGTTTAGATGATATTAATGACAGTCGATTACGTGGCTATAAAGAAGGATTGGTAGTAATTTACGTAACTACCTCTAATTAATGTTATCTAAACGCTCATAGAGGATTAGCCGCTTCCTTCTAGTGTTTCGAAATTCGGTGAATCCTTCACAACTTTGTCTTCTACCAACGATAGATTTTTATGATTTTTGATAAAGCCACCATTTTGTCAATAAATAATTATTATTTATGTTTATGCAGCTACAATAACTTCTTGCATTAAATGTTTGTTTTCTGAACAATAATAAAGTATGGGTACTGGATGTTCAAAAAAGACAGCAATAGTGATTTGTTGTGTGGTAGCCCCTGAGCGGTTCATGCTGGGGGGAGGCGCAGTGTAGTTGAGGACCGGTATAATCAGACAATACTTATTTTACCGTAACCGTTACATGGCCGTATAAATGAGAGAGAAAAAACTTTATTTTCTTTAAGGACTGTTATTTTACTAGAAATATAAGAATGTTACTTAGTTATGCACAAAGAAATGACTGACTAAAAGTAAAACGGTGTTCCATATTTGGATACTTTCCACTACAAGCCATTATAAAAAATCACTATTTTCTGACAATTTTTCAATCGTTCCTACATCATTTCCATTGAAAAAAAACTAATGCATTTTAGGTGTGTTTACGTCTTACTTTTTTTACAAGGTTTATATGGGAGCGAAATCTGTATATAAAAATGCATTCAGTGCTTAAACTTGACCAGTTAAAAACACTAATAGTTGACTTGCTTTACGCAAGTAATCTAAAGGCTTTTCTTGAATCGGCGTAAAATGGTCGTAATACATAACGGAAGCAACACCCAGAAATGAAATACGGATTAAAAACGTAACATTATATATTTTGGTACGATTATTGGAAAGCCCTAAGTGGTTTAATCAACTCGTACATAAAATGACACACAAAGAGTTTAATTAATATTATTTTTTAGCTGCATTTGCTGTCCTAAGAGCTATTATGTTCGTTGAACTGTTTGGAATAGAAAACCTTACCAACTGTTTCGGTCTGAATATGATGTTTCAGTCAGCTGCAGCATTTTCTGGAGCACCAGTGGCCAATTTCCTCTATAGTGTTACGAATAGTTTTCAAACGGCCTTTATTTTTACAGGAGCTGCCATTACTTTAAGTGCCATTTTACTGGTACCTGTAAGGTGTATGTTAAGATGGGAACAGAAAGATGAAAAGGAAAAAGTCGCATTTAATAATTGTTAAGGTTTAAAAAATAGGCTGTCTAGCTTAGGTTTCACAATTTGTCGTATTTTTTAATATTATATGTTTATGTATACTTGGCGAGTTTTATCCTTAATATTTATATTATATGTTATATTATAAATATTATTAGTTTTTCCTTTTTTTTTTAATGTGGTGTGGTTCAGTCTATTATAAACAACTTTTTCAGGCATGTGCTAAGAATACAGGAAAAAAAAAACACTTAACCATTTCCTATGTTTGAGACTCCTCAGAGAAAGTGCCTTTCCGAGTTACCATGTGACTATGTAAACTACTGTTTCTGTAAAAGTTTACAAAAACACTTTTTAAAGACAAAGAAAATTGTAATGATTTTTGAATACTTTACTAATTTGATATAATTTACTATATATTTTAAATTTCCCTTTGATTTCTGACAATGGTACCAAACTAGAAAGTGCCGAGACGTCAACAGCCTGATTCTCCAACGCTAGAGCGGTCTAATTTAACAACCAACAGTTTCAAACTCACAATTAAGACAAGTTTTCTATTGTGAATTTGTTTCTGAGTATTTTAGAAAATTTACAGAAGAAGGGGCATTTTTGGTACCTAGGTACTGTCCACAATAATCGAATTAAATTCATTCTAGCAACACGTTCCAAGATGAAAATCATTTGAAAACCAAGCAAATCGCTGAAATATTATAAAATATTTTTTGATGACGACCTATTAATAATGACAGGACAAAAATCTGTCAAAACCTAAATGATCAATTGGAAGATGTTAATTTAAACCAGTACTAAATTTTAAATCTTTTTAGTGAGTCTAAACGCTAAATTTTATAATACTTATGAATTTGTTTCTGAGTCTGTTCGCAAATGTATAAAAAAAAGGGAAATACACCTTAGTACGTACTTTCCAGAATAATAGAACTAAATTCATTCTAGTAACACTTTCCAAAATGAAACTACTTTGGAAACCAAGTAAATCGCTTAAATATTACAGGACCGGACAAACATCTGTCAAGACCTAGCTAATCAACTAAAAGATCTTAATTAAGGCCGTTAGCGCAAAAGTGACATTACCCCAGTAATGTTATTATGAAAATAATGTACATTAAATTAAAATAATTATAATCGTTAATGCAAATAGCAATTTTTTGCTCCATCTCTTAGAGTAGTAAAAAATTATGCTACTGTGTATTTGAAAAGATATTTGTTTTTTAAAACTTTTCGTGTGTCTATCTAAAAAACACAAAGAAATGTGGGAAAGGTCGCTTTTGCGCTGACGGCCTCCATTTAAAGCACTAACTAATAATGACCCACCTAAAATTTTCAATGATCTACCTAATAATTTATTTTTAAATTTTTTAAAACCAAAAAATAATCTTTTGTTTCAAAAAAGTGCAAGTTTCATGCCAAAAATCCCCAAGAAAGAATCAAGCCAAGCCATCGTCGAAAGATATCCAAGCTTGCTCCGGACTGGGTCGTATTTTAAATTGGCCTCATAGGTTTAAATGGACGATATGAATTCACTAAAACTAAGAGAGAAACAGACATACGCGCTATAGGAAGTTAAAAAGAGACAATTTGTCGACGGCCCACCAATAATATCGGGCCACTCCCGTAAAATATACTCTTTCAAAACATTTGGTTTGGAAAAAGAAAAACTAATTAGGTAGCTAATAAGCGCATTGTATTTGGATTGTATTATGTATTATTAGTTAGCGGTTAAACATAAAAATTTATAAATACGATCTCAGTCACGCCAGCGCTAGTCGTCAAATATAACGGCGTCGGACCGGTTTTCTTACATTACCAGCGTAGTTCAGAGGTAGAATCTCAGCGAGTTTACCAAGAGGTCGTGTGTTCGAGGCTGTGTTAAGGTAGACTTTTTAAAAAAAATTGTTATTTAAAAAATTAGTTCGGCTCTAAAAGGTGTACTGGCAACAAGTTAGCACTTTTTACTCGATGAAATATTTTGAAAATTATTGACAATCTCATATCTACTATAGCTGGCAGCATGCACGTTCGTAGACAAAGATCGTATTACTATGTCTAGTCGCCAGTATTGTATTTATAAAAGAAAACGGAGTTTCGGCTGCGTTCCTAATTTTATTTTACGAATAATCATACTTTTAGTTCAGAATACACAGTCACCATCCATTTATTCCGGGCCTTTAGTACAAGGCGCGACCTCTATTGAGGAGACGCTAAACGTATCAAACCTGGAAGCCGCTAAGAATCTAAAGTACTAAAACACATAGAAAAAAGCCATAAACATCTATAGTAGCAAATGTTCAATTGTTCAATATGCAACAGGACCTATTTTATGATTTTTGCGGTGTTTATTTGTATCATTTCTTGGCAAAAGTAGGCACATTATTAAAATAGTAACCTTCCTTAATTAAAAAACTGTATTTTGCTTGTTACTTTGATATCACTAGTTGCTCACAAAATTTTGACCCACCTGTAAAAAAAGTCATGGGCCGCGCCTGATGTAGGTATATACCGGGTGCGACAAAATTGTGGATCACCCTTATAACTCTTTTCCCAGACTAGGTATCAAGACAAAATGTTGAATGGTTAAATGGGGCATAGTTCTGCACTTTTTGACTAAGGCAGTGAATTAAATTCATTCTAACAACACATTCCAAGATGAAAATCATTTGAAAACCAAGCAAATCATTGAAATATTAGAAAGTAGTTTTTGATGACGACTTTTCAACAATGGCAGGATAAGAACCTGTCAAAAACTGATCAATTATTCGAAGATCTTAACCCTAGAACGGTATCGTGCGTCAAATTTATGTGTTCACGATCAATAATTTGCATTTAGAAGAGCCATACGCCCGCAAATTTTCTGGGTCCCCCAGCTCATAGATAAACTATACTATATAAAACCCCAGCTATGCTTGCCTAAATATCTTAGCCATAGACTGTTTACATTCCCAGTACGCAAGTGCTTGTGCCAGAGGTTACATGGTATTATTTTCTGGAGCTCTACACGTGACTATTACGCATCGTTACCAATACGCACTAATTTCTGTACGAAATTTTGACGTGTCGATATCAATACACGTTTAGAATATCGAATCGAGGTTTAACAAACGAAGAGCTGGAGAAAGCATTGTTGGAAAGTAGTGACAGTAAAACGAAAGATATTCTTATTAGAGCTGAATCTGAGACAGAAAGTGAGTCTGTCGATAGGGAGGCTGATCCAGAATGGTTGCCAACTGAAGAAATGGAATCGCAGATATAAGCTGCGTTTGAACAAAAGAAAATAAGGAATAGGACAATCCACCCATTCCAAACCGCCTGAAAAAACACAAGGAGCCAAAAGTCAATGGGAGAAATATCAAACTTAGATCGAGAAGAAAACACAACATCGCAAATTTTACTTTGTTAATTACCGAGTAGGTATTTTTAAGTTACCATGTATTTATATATGTACTTAGCAAAATAAAGCTTAACCAAAAATTAATTGTGTTTTATTAATTTATTTAACCAAATTTTAACTTAAAGCTTATAAAAACAATATGTTCCTAAAATTTACGTATCGATACCAATACAGGGCCATAAAATATCGATACCGTCCTAGGGTTAATTTAAACCAGTACTAAATTTTAAACCGTTTTTAAGTGAATCTAATCGCTAAATCTTATACTATAAATTTGTTTCTGAGTCTATTCGCAAATGAATAAAAAAGGGCAATATGCGTAGGTACGTACTTTCCATAATAATAGAATTAAATTCATTCTAGATTCTTGTTGGAGAACTCTCCAACTAGATTTACGTTTTTCTTAGATATTTGGACCACTCTGTATAAAAATAGAATGGGATTCTCTTTCATAAGATTCGCTCTCTAAAAGCATAAAAATGTTTTATTCTGCTGCATAAATTTTCCGTTGAGACTCGCATAACAAGGGATACCGCGTCGTTAAAATGCTAAAAATAGATATTTTATTACACTTTGCCTGAGTTACCAAGCAGCTTAAATTCCTAGAATTGCTGTGAAGTCTGCCGCGCTAGATCGTGGTTCCGCGGCCATGAGTTTTCGCTGACGTGATCTAGTTGAACCAATGAGATGCATGATATGCAAACACCCCGCGCCCTTAACGTCTAAGACCTCGTCGTCGACAACGTACGGGACTCTGGATTAGAGATGAGCGATATCGTGATTTTTTAATATCTATGATATCTGATATCGTTACTTTTTGATATCAGTGATTTAAAAGCGTGACGTGATCACGACTTTCCAGTAGGCAATTTGCTTCTACAAAATATCGTGAATTGCGATATATCATATCACTTACTACTTTTACCAATTAGCTATCTGCACCTGTGCTCAGTGCTGTGTATGTCATGTTCGGAAATAAAACGACAATATATCAAATTTATAATCAAATTAACTTTAAGATGTTTATATTCATTTAATTTCGATCTTTGAAGCATACTCTGTGAGGTAAACTTTGTAAATGTTATAGTGTTCCCTTCATTGTAAAGTGCAAATGTACTTACACTGCACTCTATAATTATTTGTTTGACGTTGCTTATTCATTTTGTAATGATTTAGTTGGCAATAAAGGAAATTATTATTATTATTATTACTTATTAAATTTATAAAAACAACAAAGTGGGTAGTAAATTCGCTGGTACACAAACAAAACAAACCAAACAAATACATCGGTTTGTTCAAACTAGTATAAACATTATTGCCCAATATCTAAGCTGGTAGCGTTTTCCTAAAAAAATAAATGGGTACCTATTCTAATGTATTCTTTAGAAAAAAAAAGAAAATGCAAAAACATATTTTTGATCGCTTAAAATAAGTTTAAGTACTTAATTCTGATACCTATAACAAACTTACCAAATATACGATCGTCCAATGCAAGCGAAATTGTAGGGTGCTTATAATTTAAATGTTTTTTAAGATTCGAGGTGCTCGTTTTAAAAGACAGTTTTGCTTGACATATATTTCATTTTGCAATACTATTTTTTTCATTATCAATTTCAAAAAAATTCCATAAATATCATCTCTTTCTTTTTTAAATAATACTAGACATTGTGTAACAGCAGCCAAAAAACGAAATTAAAAAAATATATGCTCCAGTCTCCAACCCCAAGTCTTTTATTCTATATCGAATCCACAAATTGATATACAATATTAACATCAAGCAGACTGAGTAATCATAATCAACCAGTGATCACTGATACCACTGATATCACATTTCACGAATAACGATAACGAATATCAAATACTAAAAATAAATTCCCGTGACTCCGTGACATGCGAGTCGCGATATGCGTTTCAAAAGAAACGTGAAACGGACGTAAGGCACGATATCCCTTGCAGCCCATATGTTCTTCAAAAGTGACATACGAAAATCGACCTAATAACCTAATGCCGATACATGTTAATGGATAAATATCACTTTTCAAGTCACGAGTCACGCTTTTACCCGGACTCTGGTAGCAACTGTTACTTGTGATTTTTAGATATCAGTTAAAAAATATCAGATCGTGAAATATCGCTCTTCTCTACTCTGGATCACTTTATGTTCAACAGGCAGCAAAGTCGCTGCACCTCGCTCTCGCTCCGTAATCCGCGTATTATCTCGCGGCCCCTAAATTGCTCTACGTTCAACAAGCAGCAAAAGTTGCTGCAAGTTCTCTGAAAGCGAAAAGCTCGCTACAAAGGCCGTAAATGCAGCAAGTTGCTTTACGGGCTTTCTCTAATTGAAATTTATCGTTGTTTGTACCCATGAATTTCGTCATTTATATTCGTGTTGATATACGCTTACATTCTAGCGTAAAAGAATTATCTGTTTACGCTCAAACAGTATAATTTAAAGTAAATGCAAACGTGCAACAGTGAACTACAAAAGTTATTATTCTCTGAAGTCTCTAATCTGCCTATGTTCTGGCAGTCCTCAAGTGTTAAGTAATGGAAAATAGTTGTGATTTATTTTGATGGTCTTAACGAAAAGATACCACCAGTTGCTGAAAACTAAGGTAGGATAAACCCAGTTATATTTGAAGAAAGTTTATGCAAGTAACTTCTCTTATGTAAAAACATTTACTCTTCTGTTTGAGCTAGCAAATCAAACTGCTTGCTTCTCTTTTTTAATATAAAAAATGGTCCTTCGAACCCAACACAGACTAGTGATTAAAAGTTGAAATATCAACATAACTCTTTTGATTCAAATTGAAGTTAAATGAAATAAACACCCACTGACTTACAACCAGTGCAGTGCGCTTAAAATTGTCATTGAATTATTTCCGTAAATTAAAAACATTGCTACGAATTTTTGACTGATTTATTACAGTGCGTCCGCTTTTTTATTATTGTCGGGCAAGGTACTTAGGTACTTGTATTTTCTTTTATTAGGTAATATTTGTGCAACATGTTTAATGTAGTAGTTAGATACTAACCCACAGTAATCATTTAATTTATTTATATATTTAAAGGTAAATATTTTCTTTGTTTTTTAAAGTATAATAAAGATACTTTATATTGTTGTTTTGTTAGAAAACATACTTGTATTTTTGAACCACCCTCATACAGTCTAAATTCTCGGTTGCTTATTCAAATAAGTAACCACCCCAGGTTTGTGTTTGTGAAGTCTTCATAGGTTTCTCAAATATAAAAATGGTCCTTCGAGCCGGATACAAAATGGCGGCCAATAATTGCCATTTTTTGTAAAATTTTGATATAAAAATTTCTCTCTCCTTTTTGTTTGGGTGTGCACAAATATTTTGTCTCGCTGAATAAGCTCTCTAATAATTTATAGATCTCTTCTCTGTTGTAAAAGCTGCTTGCATAAACACTTGTGTTTCTTTTAAAGAAAAAACTCTCACAAATTTTTTGAATTTTGATATTTTATTTAATTAAAATGACTGAAAAGGAGGAACTTGTTCGCCAACGCGGTGGTTATAAAAGCATTATAACCAGAATCAGCAACTGGTTTGATTCTAACCAAAACACGGAAGAAAATGATTGTCAGTTTGAAGTTAGATTTGAAGCGTTAGCAAAGGCTTTTTCAGATTATGAAAGGGTACAGGGTGAAATCGAAAAGTTTGATCCGACGGACGGTGATCGACAAAACGTCGAGGAGAAATATTTTACTTTATATGCAAACTTAAAACGCAAAATTAGGTCTCTTTTGGAAGTACAGAATGCACGCCCAGTTAGCCCTACATCTAGTGTACGGTCTCTCTCTCCGCCTAACGTAAGGCTACCTGAATTGAATATAAAACATTTTAAGGGTGATATCACAGAATGGGTATCATTTTATCAGTTATTCTCAGCTCTTGTAATAGACAACTCTTCTCTAAGCGATATTCAAAAGTTTATGTATTTAAAGTCGTTTTTAAAAGACGAGCCCTTAAGATTAATTGACACTCTCTCTGTTACGAATGAAAATTTCTCCACGGCCATAAATATTTTAAAAGAAAGGTACGAAAATAAAGTTTCTATAATAAATAATCTCTTACTCGGTTTGGTAGATGCGCCTCCACTTACAAAAGGTAATGTTCAAAATTTACGTGACTTTGTAACAAACTGTAAAAGAAATTTAGAATCGCTGAAAAATTTAAATTTAACTTTTGAAGACCTCTGGAATATTTTGATCATTTATTTACTAGAGAAAAAATTGGATTTTGTAGCTCGAAAAGCATTTGAATCTGAGCGTGATTTAAACACAATTCCGACTGTAGAAAACTTCTTAAAATTTTTGGACAAACGATGCCTAGTGTTAGAAAACTTGTCTAGTTTAGAAGGTGCCGCGCCAAAGACAACCCAAAGGACACAATGCCATCTAAATAATAATAATAATAACTTTGGTAGCGATCATTGCACATTTTGTAACGAATCTCACAAAATTTATAGTTGTGATAAATTTAAAAATTTAAAATTCTTTGAAAAGCAAACTTTTGTTAAGTCAAAAAGATTGTGTTATAATTGCTTAGGTTCGCATCATAGTGTAGCACAGTGTTCATCAACTCGAACATGCTCTGTCTGTGCCCAAAGACATCATACGCTCTTACATGCTCCCAATAATAATAATAATAATAATAATTCTCCACAACAGACTTTCTCGCCTAACCAAAATAGGCAAAATAATCAAAATAACTTTTATCGCTCAAATGAAACCTCGCCGCCCCAAAGAGGCAATACCTTCCATGCACAGAATAGCGCTCAAAATTCTGGAAACGCGTCAAACCCAAATTCTAGAACATTTCATAATAATAATGGACAGGGCCGCACTCAGCCCCAAAACTCATCCGCAAATTCAGGTCAGCATACTTTGCAAAACAATAGTCAACAAAGAAATGCACAAACAGGTGCACACGTTACTCATTCTCTTTCTGCTGTGTCTGTCAATTCCCATGTTCTCTTAGCCACTGCTCAAGTTTTTATTTATAGTGCTCAAGGTCTCCGCGTCTCTGCTCGCGTTTTGCTTGACAGTGGATCACAAAACTCTTTTATAACTCAAAATCTTGTGGACAAGCTCCAACCTCACACTTATGATAGAAATCTCAACATTTCGGGAATCTCCCAGACAGGATCCACTACAAATAAAATGATTGATTTTACTCTTCACTCTTATGTCCATCCTCAGAAAAAATTCCGATTATCTTGCGCTGTACTCCCCAATATCACATGTAAGCTTCCCCAAATTGGCATAAATGCTGCCAGACTTAACATTCCCCGACACATGCAGTTAGCAGACCCTAATTTTTCTCAACCCTTGGACATCGACATCTTGATAGGTGCTGACCTGTACTATGACCTTTTGCTACAAGGTATCTTCCACTTAGGAAGAAATCTCCCCGTTCTCCAAGAAACCCACTTAGGTTGGGTAATTGCTGGTTGCATACCCACTCGTATGACCTTTGCTCGCCGTAGCACACAGCTGTGTACTACGTCACCTCTCTCTTACCCCGCACTTCACAATGTGCAAGAAAATGTCTCTCTCTTTTTGCAAACGGAAAACTCTGACTCTGGTTTGAATAATTTAGTTGAAAAATTTTGGACAGTCGAGGAACTGCCGCAAAAGACACCTCTTAGCCCTGAAGACGAACAAATTGAAAAGCTCTTTGTAAACACTACAAAAGTTTTGCCCGATGGTACATATCAAGTAGATATGCCATTAAAATCTCCTAAAGAAAATGAAAAATTAGGTGACTCATTCTACATAGCGAAGAAACGATTTTTGAATCTCGAAAATAAACTCAAAAATAATCCCACTTTGAAAAAAGATTACACTAAATTTATCGACGACTACACAGATCTAAACCACGGCAAATATGTACCTCTCTCTCTACATAAGGACACGACAGAAAACAAACAAGTTAATAAATATTTTTTACCTCATCACGCAGTCCTCCGCGAAAATAGTATACGTACAAAAATTCGAGTAGTGTTTGATGCCAGCTGCAAAACAAGTTCTGGCAACTCTCTTAATGACGTAACCCTCAAAGGTTTTCAGGTGCAGCCTGACCTTTATGACATTTTGTGCAGATTTCGATCTTTTAATTTTGTATTAACAACGGACATACAAAAAATGTACCGCCAGATAAAAATTAATCCTAAACATCGGGTTTTACTAAATATTCTCTGGAGAAGTAACCCTGATGAAGAACTTAAATGTATCGAGCTCTCTACCGTTACTTATGGTACCAACTGTGCCCCTTATTTAGCCACGCGCGTGTTAAATGACTTGGCAATGAAAAATCGTGAAAACTTTCCCTTGGCATCCGATGCTCTATTAGCCCAAACTTATGTCGATGACGTAATTTGTGGTTGTGACAATCTTGAGGATTTAAACAAGTTATATCTCGAACTCAATAAGCTTGTAAACTCTGCCGGTTTTCAGTTACACAAGTGGTGTTCCAACTCTCAGAATTTTTTGGAAAAAATTTCACAAGAAAAAATAATTGAATATGATTTAAATTTTGACGAATCCCCAAGCGCTGTTTTAGGTTTAAAGTGGAACCCTATTTCAGATAATTTTGTTTTTTCTGCCCCTGATAGCTTAAGTGAAACCTCTCTAACAAAACGAAAGATTTTGTCTCTTATCGCGAAAATGTATGACCCCCTTGGCTTAGTTTCATGCGTGGTAGTGGTAGGAAAGTTAATCATGCAAAAATTATGGCTCCTAAAAATAGATTGGGACACAGAAATCACAGACCCTCAGATTATCACACTTTGGAAAAATTTTATAAACAATATTAGTAATTTGTCTCAAATCAAATTTTCTAGAAATTTATTTTTTAATAAAAGTAAAGTTAAAATTCAATTACATGGATTTGCTGACGCCAGTATGTCCGCATATGCCGCATGCGCATACTTTCGCACTCTTTATTCTGATGGAACGGTCTCAGTCAATTTAATTTCATCCAAGTCTCGTGTCGCACCGCTTAAAACGATATCCCTTCCCCGATTGGAGTTATGTGCCATGGTTTTGTTGTCAAAACTTATTCAAAATTTACTCTCAATTTATGAACCAAGAATCTCCATAGATACCGTGCATTTATGGACTGACTCAACCATTGCCTTATGCTGGATTCAATCCCACGCATCAAGATGGTCAGTTTTTGTCTCAAACAGGGTGGCACAAATTCAAGAATTGACTTCCAGTTTCACGTGGCGACATATAGACACTAAAAGTAACCCTGCAGATTTACCCTCGCGTGGCTGCATGCCACAAGATTTAGTTAATTGTTCACTTTGGTTCCATGGCCCTAATATCCTCTTAAGTAAAGAAAATTTTGATTCGCCCAATGTGCAAAACCATACAGACATAGAGTCAAACTCGGAAATTCAAAATGCAATTCTCACTGAAGAAAGAAAAGTATCTCTTCTCGCTCTCGATAATTTCACAGACCAGAATAATTTCTGGGATCGACTTCTTTCGAAATTTTCTAGTTTTTTGAAACTTCAACGCGTAATCGCATATTGTCTTCGATTTGCCACTAATACTCGAAACCCAACTAAAAAATTGTCCGATAACTTATCAGTTGCAGAACTAGAAAGCTCTCTAAATATAATTATCAAGGTTTTGCAAAATAAATATTTTTCGAAAGAAATATTTGAACTCAAAAACGGTAGGCCCTTATCAAATAAAAACGTACTGCCTTTTAAACCCTTCTTTTGTGAAGCTGACGGTTTCTTGCGCGTGGGAGGTAGGTTAGAATATGCAGACATCCCCTTTGATCAGAAGCATCCCATTTTGTTACCCGCCCACAACAATGTTGTTACTCTCATGCTTACCTTAGAACATAACCGTTTGGGACACGCAGGAGCTCAGACTGTTCTCTCCAATTTTAGACTTCGTTTTTGGCCTTTAAATGGGTTGAAAGAAGTAAAACGAGTAATTAGAAATTGCGTAACATGCTATCGGTTTAGTGCCCAACCTGCGCAACAAATTATGGCTGATTTACCCAAAGATAGAGTCCAGATTTGTAAACCCTTTCAAAAAGTAGGTGTCGACTTTGGTGGTCCTTTCCTCATTAAGTCATCTCGACTACGTAAGGCCCCTGTAACAAAGTGTTACATTTCTATTTTTGTATGCATGACCACCAAGGCAGTTCATATAGAGCTCGTTTCAAGTTTATCTACAGAGGCTTTTATTGCCTGTCTTAAACGTTTCATTGCCAGACGAGGCAATCCCTCAATCATCTATAGTGACAATGCCTCAAATTTCTCCGGAGCTAAAAATATGCTCTATGACCTTTATGAGTTTTTTCAGCTAAAGGCAAATTCCGACACCATTGAAAATTTTCTCGCAACAAACAAAACTGAATGGAAATTTATCCCTCCCAGATCTCCACATTGGGGTGGAATTTGGGAATCCGCTATCAAAAGCGCAAAATATCACATGCGCAGACTTATAGGCAACGCTCAACTCACATTCGAAGAACTTAGCACGGTGCTAACTCAAATCGAAGCAATCCTAAATTCAAGACCCCTGTGTGCGTTGTCAAACGATCCCTCTGATTTGCAAAGCTTAACGCCCGGCCATTTTCTGATAGGCACTAGCCTAACAGCTTACCCTGAAAAAGATCTTTCTCAAACCCCTGAAAACAGATTAACCTTTTGGAATAGGTGTAGTCAAATCCAGCAAGTTTTCTGGAAACGCTGGTCAGTTGAATACTTGAATCGATTGCAGAATCGTCCGAAGTGGCTTCACCCCACGGAGGATGTAAAGGAAAATGACATTGTTCTGTTGAAAGATGACGACAGCCCTCCTCTAAAATGGCCGCTAGCAAGAATCGTAGAAACAACCCCCGGACGTGACGGGAAAGTAAGAATGGTAACCGTTAAAACTCTTGATGGGATTTATAAAAGATCCATTGCTAAAATTTGCCCCTTACCCAAAAATGTTAACTCTTGTTAAGCTTCGCCTTCCCTCCTTGTAAATTGTAGTAGCAAAAACTCACATTTAGTAATTTCTCTTGTCAAGGTCATTACAATGACTTCTCTTCTCTTTGTTTATTTTTTGAAGTTAGGTAACTTCAAGGGGGGGAGTATGTTGGAGAACTCTCCAACTAGATTTACGTTTTTCTTAGATATTTGGACCACTCTGTATAAAAATAGAATGGGATTCTCTTTCATAAGATTCGCTCTCTAAAAGCATAAAAATGTTTTATTCTGCTGCATAAATTTTCCGTTGAGACTCGCATAACAAGGGATACCGCGTCGTTAAAATGCTAAAAATAGATATTTTATTACACTTTGCCTGAGTTACCAAGCAGCTTAAATTCCTAGAATTGCTGTGAAGTCTGCCGCGCTAGATCGTGGTTCCGCGGCCATGAGTTTTCGCTGACGTGATCTAGTTGAACCAATGAGATGCATGATATGCAAACACCCCGCGCCCTTAACGTCTAAGACCTCGTCGTCGACAACGTACGGGACTCTGGATCACTTTGTGTTCAACAGGCAGCAAAGTCGCTGCACCTCGCTCTCGCTCCGTAATCCGCGTATTATCTCGCGGCCCCTAAATTGCTCTACGTTCAACAAGCAGCAAAAGTTGCTGCAAGTTCTCTGAAAGCGAAAAACTCGCTACAAAGGCCGTAAATGCAGCAAGTTGCTTTACGGGCTTTCTCTAATTGAAATTTATCGTTGTTTGTACCCATGAATTTCGTCATTTATATTCGTGTTGATATACGCTTACATTCTAGCGTAAAAGAATTATCTGTTTACGCTCAAACAGTATAATTTAAAGTAAATGCAAACGTGCAACAGTGAACTACAAAAGTTATTATTCTCTGAAGTCTCTAATCTGCCTATGTTCTGGCAGTCCTCAAGTGTTAAGTAATGGAAAATAGTTGTGATTTATTTTGATGGTCTTAACGAAAAGATACCACCAGTTGCTGAAAACTAAGGTAGGATAAACCCAGTTATATTTGAAGAAAGTTTATGCAAGTAACTTCTCTTATGTAAAAACATTTACTCTTCTGTTTGAGCTAGCAAATCAAACTGCTTGCTTCTCTTTTTTAATATAAAAAATGGTCCTTCGAACCCAACACAGACTAGTGATTAAAAGTTGAAATATCAACATAACTCTTTTGATTCAAATTGAAGTTAAATGAAATAAACACCCACTGACTTACAACCAGTGCAGTGCGCTTAAAATTGTCATTGAATTATTTCCGTAAATTAAAAACATTGCTACGAATTTTTGACTGATTTATTACAGTGCGTCCGCTTTTTTATTATTGTCGGGCAAGGTACTTAGGTACTTGTATTTTCTTTTATTAGGTAATATTTGTGCAACATGTTTAATGTAGTAGTTAGATACTAACCCACAGTAATCATTTTAATTTATTTATATATTTAAAGGTAAATATTTTCTTTGTTTTTTAAAGTATAATAAAGATACTTTATATTGTTGTTTTGTTAGAAAACATACTTGTATTTTTGAACCACCCTCATACAGTCTAAATTCTCGGTTGCTTATTCAAATAAGTAACCACCCCAGGTTTGTGTTTGTGAATTCTTCATAGGTTTCTCAAATAATTCTAGCAACACTTTCTAAAATGAAAATCATTTGGAAACCAAGTAAATCGCTAAAATATTAGAATAACTCATACTCATACATTTTAATGACGTCTTATTAACAATGACAGGACAAAATTCTGTCAAGACCTAACTAATTAACCAAAAGGTCTTAATTAAGGCCGTCAGGACAAAAGTGGCATTACCACAGTAATCTTATTATGAAAATGACGTACCTACATTAAATAAAAATTAAAATTAAAATCGTTGATGCCAATAGTCATTTTTTGCTACATCCCTTAGAGTAGTAAAAAAGAACACCACCGTGTATTTGAACAGATATTAGTTTTCTAAAACTTTTCGTGAGTTTATCTAAAAACAAGAAATGTGGGATAGGTAACGTGACTATTTATTTTTATCCTCAGAACGGGACGTCAACTGTTTTTCGCCAAGAGTAAGTAGATCAAAGAAAAACACATTATCCATAAAATTATAGAAGTAATTTTAATGAATAATACACGACATGCAAGTAGTGGCCTATTTAGGATTTTTTCGGGGGGGCCAATCATCAAATGATAAGCGGCACGGTGGAAAAGCGCCGCAGGCGAAAATTTTTCGGGGCCATGCCCAAAGTTCGTCAAGAATTCACCCAACTACTGTCTAATTTCGTAAATTAAGTTAGATTAAATTTGGTTGTTGGAATATTTTTCTAAGGACGACTGGCGAATTAGCGACTGTGGAGACGCAAAACAAGTGTAAAATGGCCACTGCGTTCTATATGTCTATTTGCCGCGCAGCGCAATGGCAACCACTAGTGGCGTTGAGCGTCGAGTAAGATTTTACGCGATTATTTTAAATAATAGAAAATTTTAACAGAGTTTATATTGGAACCTATTTATTATTTTACTATTTTTATTTCTTTGTGGATGGTTTCAATTTTAAGATTTATTCATATTCAATACGAAAAAAAAGTTTGTATTGCCTTTTTGGGGTGGGGGGTCCAGACCCCCCTTAAATACGCCACTGCATGCAAGTATCTTTGTTATTTATGTAGTGTTATATTTTTCTGAGGAACAAATTTTCTTTAATAGGTGATGATATTTGTGTGAAATTTTTGGCGTTTTATCAATATTTAGCTAAGTGATCAACATCGCTTTAAGACTAAAACTTGAAACTAAGTTTTATCAGCCGTCCACAACTTGTTCATGAGAGAGAGCATCTTTGTTATTTATGTAGTGTTATATTTTTCTGAGGAACAAATTTTCTTTAATAGGTGATGATATTTGTGTGAAATTTTTGGCGTTTTATCAATATTTGGCTAAGTGATCAACATCGCTTTAAGACTAAAACTTGAAACTAAGTTTTATCAGCCGTCCACAACTTGTTCATGAGAGAGAGCATCTTTGTTATTTATGTAGTGTTATATTTTTCTGAGGAACAAATTTTCTTTAATAGGTGATGATATTTGTGTGAAATTTTTGGCGTTTTATCAATATTTAGCTAAGTGATCAACATCGCTTTAAGACTAAAACTTGAAACTAAGTTTTATCAGCCGTCCACAACGTGTTCATGAGAGAGAGCATCTTTGTTATTTATGTAGTGTTATATTTTTCTGAGGAACAAATTTTCTTTAATAGGTGATGATATTTGTGTGAAATTTTTGGCGTTTTATCAATATTTAGCTAAGTGATCAACATCGCTTTAAGACTAAAACTTGAAACTAAGTTTTATCAGCCGTCCACAACTTGTTCATGAGAGAGAGCATCTTTGTTATTTATGTAGTGTTATATTTTTCTGAGGAACAAATTTTCTTTAATAAGTGATGATATTTGTGTGAAATTTTTGGCGTTTTATCAATATTTAGCTAAGTGATCAACATTGCTTTAAGACTAAAACTTGAAACTAAGTTTTATCAGCCGCCCACAACTTGTTCATGAGAGAGAGCACCCGTTCCACTGGTGCATTGGTCCCAGGCAGAGATAACATGTATTTCGCATAATGGGGTGATTATTGTTATGGAAGTGTTTGAATAGTCCGACCCAACAATTTTCGGTAGGAATACTGCAAGTATTCCATTATGTTACTTTTTGCGGTGCAATGTAGTGAGAAATAATTAAAAATTCAGTACTTCAGACTTCAGTATCTTGGTTACTATCAATAAATCTTTTTTAATAAGAAAATCCATAACATTTTATATTTCTTCCCACGCGGGTACTTTCGTCAAATTCGCCCCATGGAATATCTTTAATTCCTTATTAAATTCAGTCCGAAAATATTCTCAACTAATCATAATTTCACAAGTTTTGCTTTCAAATTGATGTCGCGTTTGCAAACTGTCTGAAAACGGGATAGACTACCGAAAAACGAGACGGTCCCGTTCAAAGCGGGACATATGCTCAGGTTAGGGATAGGCCTGTTTTGCGCTGACGGCCTCAATTTAAAGCTAATTTTCTTAAACCTAGAGAGCCTATTTATGTTAATTGGGCGTGTGATTTTTACCAAAACTTATTAGAAGTTACTTCTGACAGATCACTCCTGGTTGCAGGATATCTATATATATTCATCCGTTCGTTTGATCTGTTTCTAGTTGAAACTTGCAGACGTTTCGCCAAAATCTCATTTGGCATCTTCTGTGCTTACTCGCTGGTCGTAGAAAGTAAACTGAGGGTGGCAGCCGCAGTGCGTGGTTTTATAGTGGATCGCCTCGGTCTTAGGTCGTATCTATTGGCCGGCGTTGGCTCCGCCCCCTGAGTGGTCTGCTTGGGAGCTGTGTTCGGCTTCACTTGGTTCTCGGCCATCGTGGTGTTCATGTTAGAGGGCTTGATGATGGATTTCCATGTTGCTGGAAGGTTCAAGGCATCGTCGCGTTTGTTTAGGTTGCCGCTTTTTTCTATTTCGATTGCTTCGCGGATAAGCCTGGTTTTGTAGTGGTCTATGTTGGCTATCTGTTTGCAGCTGTCGAAGTTGATTTTGTGTCCTGTTTCAAGCTGGTGACGGAAAAGGGCTGACGATGACCTAAGACCGAGGCGATCCACTATAAAACCACGCACTGCGGCTGCCACCCTCAGTTTACTTTCTACGACCAGCGAGTAAGCACAGAAGATGCCAAATGAGATTTTGGCGAAACGTCTGCAAGTTTCAACTAGAAACAAATCAAACGAACGGATGAATTCCCGGATTAACCACGACACATATTTCTCCATCCGTGAAACCCTACGTACTTCCATTATACACCTCTACGGAGAGCAGAATCTTTGTTATACACCTCTTCAAAAAATATACCTACATTATGTAAAACAATGAAAACTTCACCACATGTTATCCCGTCAATCAAAATATTTTTTTTGCAGGAAAAAATTAACAGCTCGCCCCAAGGCCAATGAATTTTTAGTTGTAGTTTTAAAGTTCCTTTTCATATATTATGTATACATGTCAGTTGTATGTAGCAGGTTGGTGCTACATATTTACTGCTTTAACATTAATTTATTTATAGTTTTACCACAAATGTGTTGGTGTATAAGTTTATTTTGTTATAACTGTTAACTGAATTTTAAATGAATAAATATGTTGTTTAAATATTTCTGGTATTATTAGGTAAAAATTTGACATCATACCTATATAACAAAATAACATTAAATTGCTATACATAATACATTCACTGAAGTATATGTATATTCACTAATGGGTATTGAATAGCAATTAAATATACAGAAAATATAAAAATGACGTGTAATGTTGATCAGTTTGTCGCGAATTTGGCGAATATGTAGGTTCATATTAAACTCACAGAATATCCTCCAGTATATCTCATTAGTGTACAAAATAGATCTAAATTTAAAGTTTTGGTTTAACCATAAAAATACATAGGACGTATCAGAGACGTGAAGGGAACGAGCTAACGAGTACCAACTAATATGACGTCAATATTCATTATTTATTTCTTCTATTACATTCATTGTCCGATATGATATATACATTTGACATAAATATTACATATAACGAAGACATTGGAAGTACCTACTTTCTTCGTAAATTTTGGTTATGTGCACTACAATCATACTGCATCCCCATGATATCCGTTCTGTGGTATTTCAGGTCTTGTTGCGGATGTAACAGGAATATACATGTAACGTGCTATAAGATATCATTAGGACTGATTGTGAATATAAAAAAACTACTACAGAATATGAAGTGAATATTTGGCATATATCCTTTTAAGTATAAATAGTATTTTGGATATATAGAGTGAACAGATATTAAACATTCTATTACCAGCAAATCACTGGGTTATGAAATTGGAAACCCAAATATATATTGTATCAACAGTGTGGGTACACCAAAGATTCCATATAGTCCTAACGTAGTTGATGCTTCCTGTGCACTTTTATAGAAAATTGGTAGATGCCATATACTTATACCTTCCTCTGCCAACTTTTCAAAACATAATTTTTTTTGGAGCAATCGGTAGCTTCCCATATATATATATATATATATATATATATATATATATATATATATATATATATATATATATATATATATATATATATATATATATATATATATATACAGGGTGTCTAAAATAGGTGATACCACTATTGCAATCTCCGAAATGGTAAAAGATACGAGGTCGGTTAAATTAGAGGAAATGTGCCATATATAGTCCCTATTCATATTCCGTTTACGGAGTTGCCAAATTCTCTACAGTTTCTTATCTACAGGGGATTTTTTAAAAATAGTCAAAAATTTAAATCTTAAATATCTCGAAAACTATTATAGTTAGAAAAAAGTTGCTTTTACAAAAATCACACGATTTTTTACCTTCTCTAAAGTAACGTTATTGTTTTGTTTATACCATTTGATTTTACTGAGTTACTGATACTAACTTGTTTTTTTCAAATACGGACCTGGATTTTTTGCTGCATTTTTTGAAAGAATACTTCATACCCTTTACAACTATGTATCACTTGATTATGGTTTTCAACGTTTTGATCAGGAATAACAGCTTCATCAGCATTTTCTATCGATACGGACCTGGGATTTTCCATGTTATGGCACAATTTCACAACCGATCGCTGTGGTTTAAATTATTCAACTGATTAATTTTAAACTATGTTCATGATTACTAACCACAACCCTTTGGCCATTAAAGTTTGTCAAATTGCACTTAAGTCAATGAGTTATTGAAAGCAAAAGTTTAGCAGACTCAGATCAGATATAATTAGCGGCCTTTATTAACAGCACCTAACTAGTGGTTAAGTTTACTCCATATTGTAAAAGGCACCCTTGATGATACGTCTTCATTATTTACGTTTTCAATATTTTTGTATCCAAAAATCACCTTTCAGTTCAAAAGATAATAATAAATAATCTTATTTTATTTAATGGTTTCATTTCTGCTGCAACTCATTCTGCTGGTATAGTTGAATTACTATTTACTGGCTTTGAAAACAAACCACATTATCTCAAATTAAAGACCTTTAACTATATTCTAGCATAAAACCATTGTCATATTTACTGGGTTCGGATTATAAGGAATTCGAATCTAAAATCCGTTTTCTGCTTTATTTTTTGACGTTGCGTTGAATTATAACATATGGACGGGCGGACGAACAGGTTGATGGACGCGATTGGACTGACCACACGAAGCCAATCACGCCTCTAAATATTAATTATTAGGATTTGTTATAATTAAAACTAAGCTTATGCTTTTTTCAGGCGTTGGACCAATTTTACAAACTTGAGGGTCCTGGTTAGTAATCACGATTATAATTAAAATTTACCAGTCAAAACAATTTAATCCATAGTTACTGATTCTGACCTAATTGTCGCCATAATAGGTCGTGAAATGGCGCATTAACTTGAAAAATGCCATGTCCGTACTGGTAGAATATCCTGATGATGATACTATTCTTCACCAAAACGTCGAAAAACATAATCAAGTGATACATAGTTGTAAAGGGTATGAAGTATTCTTTCAAAAAATGCAGCAAAAAATCCAGGTCCGTATTTGAAAAAAACAAGTTAGTATCAGTAACTCAGTAAAAACAAATGGTATAAACAAAGCAATAACGTTGCTTTAGAGAAGGTACAAAATCGTGTGATATTTGTAAGAACAACTTTTCTCTAACTATAATGGTTTTCGAGATATTTAAGAATTAAATTTTTGACTATTTTTTAAAAATACCATGTAGATAAGAAACTATCGAAAGTGTGTGTAACCAACCATAGTGTAGAAAAACAACACACTTTCGATTTCGAAAACGTAAAAATCTTACGGACAGAAACCCACACAAAAAAAAGAGAATTTTATGAAATGATTGAAATTCAAAAAAACTCAAAAAACATAAATTCAAAAACGGATACAAAAAATCTAAGCAAAATTTATCATAACATAATTAAGTAACACTAATTAACCCATAAACATATTCTTCCTTCCCCCTACTATCACAAAAGCAAAAAAACAACACCAAGAAGAAATGCTAAAAAAGGAAGTAGCAAAAAACAGGAAGGAAAAACAGAAATTCCGCTTGCCATTCTTAATAATAGATAGCATCATTCCGTTAGTATTCACTTGTACATATATATTCCGATGCTTACTGCATTGTTTTTAAAGATCGTGTTTGTGCCCCCCTAAAAATTATTGTTTTAATTAAGATATGGAATGCATTATATCTACCAGTTTTATATGTTGTTAAAGAAACCTGCCAAGGATTTTCCTTCAAGGTATGTCTGTTTTTTTCATGTATTTCTCGTGTTTTATTTATATAGTTACAAATGAGGTTAAAAAGGAGAAAAATATTTTTTTGACATAAGCTATCTCTTTTAGCAGTAAATAATTCTGAAGAAGGTCGAAAGTTGAAAAAAAAAGACCGAAACGTTAATTGACGACAAATAAAGAATATGTAAAAACCAACACATAATTTTTAATTTTTATCCAGAATATTATATTATATTATAAATAACATAGCTTCATAGGTGGGTCAATTGAAAAATTCAATTTTTTTTCGCAAATTACAAAATATTTTTTTTTCTCCGCCAAAACATTCCTAGTAGGCGCACTAATAAAAAACCTGATTTTGTCGTGGGTCCCATAAGACTGTGACAATAATCTCATTAAAGATAACATCTGGAAAGATATTGGAGCCCCGAATACTGGAAGAATCCAATAGGTAGACTTCTTTTTTTAACCTTTTGTTTTAAAAGTATATACAAAGAGCTTGCAGTAACAACGTCTTCCTCTGTTTGATCCATGCTAACTGACATGAAACGGCACAGTCTTGGCATGGTAGGAGCAGTGCCATTGGAAATGGTTGTGACACGACTTGACTGAAGCACAGTCCGAGCTTGCCGGAAAATGGTCGGAACACAGTACCCCATGTGGAAATCAGCCTTAAAACCAGCTATAAATTGATGATTTTACTGATTAAATTATATTTTAGGGGAAATTGCCTATAAACAAGCTAAAAAATAATAATAGTATTTAACAATCAAATACTGATACTTATAAACCCTATACAAAATAATAATAATATGTAAAATATAACTTATATAATAAAACTACAAAGTATGTACATTTAGGCTTTATTTACCAACCAGTTATTGTTATCACATATGCAAAATGCAAATAAATAGAAAAACACAAAAGACAAGTTAATAAATTAAACAGAAAGTAAATAAAGGTGAAATTTCCAATTAACTTTATATTATGTTGAGACTATATACCTATATAATACCCCTTAGCTTAAAAGATAGTCTCCATATATTTGCAAATTCATGTTAGCATGCTGAAATTTATGAAAGAATGGACTACACAAATGTAAAACCGGCAGGATTTAAAAAAAAAACCAAGGCTTTATTCAATTCAAGTTTCATTTTCCAGCAACATATTTTTGCTACTCTCTTACTAAAGCGCCATCTATTAAAAAAAATGAAAACGAAGATCAGAAAAATACGGTTTTACATACCGAAATATTAAAATCTATAAGACAGTTTTGCATGTTGAAATACTAAAATCTTGAAAACTTAGGCAACTAGGAAATTTCACTACCTACTATTCTATTAAAAATACTAATATTTTGCATTCAGATTCACTAACAAGGTTTTAAATTTAGTACTGGTTTAAATTAAGATCTTATAGTTGATCAGTTATGTTTTGACAGGTTTTTGTCCTGTCATTATTAATAAGTCGTCATTAAAAACTTTTGAATTATTCTAATATTTCAGCGATTTGTTTGATTTACAAGTGATTTTGATCTTGGAACGAGTTGCTGTAATGAACTTAGTTCTATTATTGTCGAAAGTACGTACTAAAATTGCCCTTGTCTTTCTAAATTTGCGAAAAAGCTCAGAAATAAATTCACAGTATGAAACTTAGTTGTCTTATTCTTACACTTGTCAGTTTAAAACTTTCGGTTGTCAAATTAGACCGGACTAGCGTTGGAGAATCTGGCTGTTTTTTATGTCCAATAAATTCATGAACTTCGTGAAGTTATTTACGGATTAGGACGTGTTTTAATTTTTCGTCAATTTTTACGTGAATTCAGTACTGCTAACTTAAAATAAATGCAAATAAGTGAGGTTAAGGCATTTGATTTGTTTGTTTATTACATGGGGACTATAAGGTCTCCATGGTTTATGGATTATTTGTGCACAATTTTTGTGCTAGTTCGTTTTGTTTGTTAATTTTGGTCCAGATTTTAGTAAAAATGTGTTTTGTTCAAAAACAAATGGCAATTATATAACCTCAAAATGCCAAAATTATTTTTAGGCTGGCAAGGGTAACATCTGACAGTGAAATTGTCAAAAAACTTCTTAAAGTCGAATTAATTCATGAATTGGTGATATATACCCTCTTAAGGCAACTAATGAAGTAGTTAAATCTTATTTTACTTACATATTTGGTTATATTTGGTTGGGTTTGCTTGGGGGGCAAAAGCGGGACTAAAAGCTGAAAAAATTTGCCCTCAGCGCAAGACAAAACAGAAAAACGGAGGGTCTCCTGGCACGAAGATGCAATTTTTTTAAAAAACAATCGCAAAAGTTTTATGATAGATAAAAAGTTAAATTTCTAGAAAAAATATTTCTAATATTAATAATAACAAAGGTAAAAAAAGCGGGACGCCTGTAAAATCGGGACTGATCATCTAAAAGCGGGACTGTCCCGCCAAAATCCAGACGGTTCGTCACCCTACTTAAAGCCTTCGTCATAATGTAATGTATACAAAATGATGTATAACATCGATGTGTTTAGACCTTTTTATGTCTAAAGTAGACACCATTTTAATACATGACTATTTCATAATCTACAATACTACAATAGGAAACAAATTAATATTTAAAATTTCTGTCAACATTTGAGATTTGAGTAACAAATAAGCTTTCTGATATGCATGATGTTGGTGGTACTCCGCTTCACATTAAAACATTTAAGCGGCTATTACCGTTGTTGTTTTGACATAACCTCATCCTAATAAAGACGGCTTCAGAGAATAAATATTTTCTAATGGAATTACAATCCATTTAATCGAATATAATTTAAATTTATTACAGGTTTTCCCTGGGCATCATCTAGATCCCACTTAGACACCACCTAATCTCTATTGGCGTATTCCATTCTAAAAGCAAAATAAAAAAATAAGGGAGTACGTTATATTATCGTATTTTCCAGAATTCGCGTAATTTTCCCTACATTATTACGAAAATCTGTAAAACTCCCCAAGTTAAACACACATTATTTTTTCTTTATTTCTTTTTATGCGTTATATTCTCTTAATAATAACCTACCAAAACATCTACATATATACCTATATATTTGTATATTATGTCTTTCTGATGCATGGACATAACATTTATCATTATCCTTGAACAACTATACACGGCTTGCGGAAAAATAAATAAATAGAAATACTAAAAGCACCTTTCATTCATGTTTTTGCTACGCTCCGCCCACTATGCGCGAACTCTGTACCTCTATATCGCGTTAAAGTTCCATTTTTATATATTTATATATGTGTTCCGCGCTGCGATTTAGGGAACACACACACATATATATATATATATATATATATATATATATATATATATATATATATATATATATATATATATATATATATATACAGGGTGCGCCAAACTCAGTGGCCTATTAGAAGTATTTAGAAAACGACAGAAGATGTTTTTCTGAAAACTTGGGTGTGGTTATAGGAACTGGTGTTCTATCGTTTAAAAATATTTTGAAAGAAGCAGTGTTGCCAGATCATTCTGAAACTCATAGCAACTTCGGAATTTTAAATGAGACACCCTGTATATTATTTTACATTTTGATTCTGATTTATAAAACAAATTTTTTTGTGTCTAATATCCTATGCATATCTCTGATAGTTTTTGAAATATTAATTCATAAGTAAATTTTTGGGGCTAAAACATGCTAACTAAAAAATCAAATATTTTGGTAACCAAGGCACCTAGAAAGTTAAAATTTTTGCAGAAGTTTCCCAAAATATTGCTTTTTTAGAATTTTGACGAATTATTAAAGTATTTTTATACAGGCCGTCTCAAAAAAATTGTATCTTCGTAATATAAATAAATGCAAAAAACTCAACTTTTTTAAATAGAACAACCTGTATTTTATTTTTTTAACAAAAACTAGAACAAATTTCCTACCAAACTGTATACCATGTTCCTATACCTATCTTTAACCGTTTCGAACTTACAGGCATTTTAGAAAATTAATAACTAAATAAAAATGTTTAAAAACATTTAATAGTAGGTTTTGGCAGAATTTGTTTAGAAACAAATGAAAAAGAAAACATGTCAAGTAAATTGGGTTTGGGGAAAGGTCTATTTTTTAAATTACCAAACAAAATGGCAAATAACTCTTATTCTATGCAGAAATTTTGAATTTATTTTTTATACACGGAGAGTGTAATAAAATTATATCAAGAACATGTAGACGATTCAACGAGCTGTATCCGAATTCACCTCCAATAACACCAAAAAAGTTTGAAAGAATGGAAAGAAATATGTTGCAGTATAATAATGTTAAAGCGCCCAGAATTCAAATTAAACCGGTAACAGGTAATGAAGAAAATTAAATTAATGTTCTGGTATATTTTCATGCATTGCCGTATGCGTCCATATACAGTGCAGAAACGACTTAGGACTCACATATAAATCCATAGAGCGAATCTTACATAATCATAAAATGCATGATTACAAACTTATTACACTTCAGGCACTTCAACAAAATGATCCTCTAAAACGTGTAGAATTTTATGAAATTATATTAGTCCGGACACAAGAAGACCCCGACTTTTTAAAAAAGATCATTTGGACAGATGAAGCTAAGTTTTCAAGGAAGGCATTTTTAATCGAAGAAACTCCCATTTTTGGTCTAGAGAAAATCCCCACTTCGTAAGAGAAAAAAGTTTCCAGTATCAGTTCAGTTTTAACGTTTTTTGTTTGCTATCGGATAATAAAATGGCCTTTTGTATTTACGACGATAACTTAACGGGCGCAAAATATTTAGAAATATTAAGGACCACTGTTTCGGACTTTTTAGATGATTTACCATTAAATATGCTTGAAAACTGCTGGTATCAGTTAGATGGAGCCCATTCTACCAATGAAGTGCGTATAGAATTATTTAACATGTTTGAAGACAGATGGATTGGTCGACAAGGACCATGGAACTGGCCCCCAAGATCTCCGGATCTTACCCCATTAGATTTTTATTTGTGGGGTACAATAAAAGAAAGAGTTTATAAAACACCAGTTACCACCAAGCAGGATCTAGAGCAACGAGTAAGGGCAACTCTAGGAGCTATAGATGGAGAAGAAATACGGAGAGCTACAACAGACCATGTAACAACGTCTATTCATGATTGCTTAAGAGCAAACGGGGGACATTTCAAACAATTTAGTTATTAGTTTTATTTTTGTAATACTTTTATATTTGTTTTTTTTTTGTACAATTTCATTCCTTACTTACCATGTAAGCATAAATTAATAACATTCTTTCATTTTAAAATTTAAGAAAATTTTGCTAATTTGTTTGATAATTTAAAAATAGCCCTTTCCCCAAAACCAATTTACTTGACATTTTTATTTTTTATTTGTTTCCGGACAAATTCTGCCAAAGTCTACTATTAAAATGTTTTAAAACATTTTTATTTAGTTATTAATTTTCTAAAATGCCTGTAAGTTCGAAACGGTTAAAGATAGGTATAGGAACATGGTATACGGTTTGGTAGGAAATTTGTTCTAGTTTTTGTTAAAAAAATTAAATACAGGGTGTTCTATTTAAAAAAGTTGAGTTTTTTGCATTTATTTATATTACAAAGTTACAATTTTTTTGAGACGCCCTGTATAAAAATACTTTAATAATTCGTTAAAATTCTAAGAAAGCAATATTTTGGGAAACTTCCGCAAAAATTTTAACTTTCTAGGAGCCTTGGTCACAAAAATATTTGATTTTTTAGGGAGCATGTTTTAGCCCCAAAAATTTACTTATGAATTAATATTTCAAAAACTATCAGAGATAGGCATAGGATATTATACACAAAAAAAATTTGTATTATACATCAGAATCAAAATGTAAAATAATATACAGGGTGTCTCATTTAAAATTCCGAAGTTGCTATGAGTTTCAGAATGATCTGGCAACACTGCCTCTTTCAAAATATTTTTAAACGATAGAACACCAGCTCCTATAACCACACCCAAGTTTTCAGAAAAACATCTTCTGTCGTTTTCTAAATACTTCTAATAGGCCACTGAGTTTGGCGCACCCTGTATATATATATATATATATATATATATATATATATATATATATATATATATATATATATATATATATATATACAGTGACCGGCAAAAAGTTCGCAACATATGGGAAAAATTTTTATTAGGTGAGTATTGGAAAAACTTTTCCGGGGGATCGGTTCTGCATGTCCGATAACCTAAAAATCGATTTTGACATACGTCACGTGACCACTGGTATAGCGTCAAATTAAAAAAAAAATTGTTAATTTACAAAAAGTGAGGTTAGTTGACGAGATATCAAAAAAAGTTATTTGAAAAAATTGCTTAGAATTAAATTCTAGGTCCTTGTGCAAAATTTTAAGATTTTATTTAAAAAAATTGGAAAACTCAATTTTTTTTAAATATTTTTTTATCGATTTACAAATTTCCAGTTTTTTTCGTTTAGATAGCTTGGCTAATGTAAAGCCCATGTGTCTGGATGAAAATAAACGAATGTAGTAGTTTTTTCTACAATTGACAGGACAAAATTAAAAAAAATAGGGTTTCGCCGGACGCTAGCTGTTGCAATGATTTGTATCTAGCAGCAGTGTCAAAATTTTAGAGACATTTCAATGAGATTACATTGAGAAAACCTTAATCGTCTTAAATATATCTGAAGTTCGACTTTTTGTAAAGTTAAGGGGAGTAAAATAGATAATAAACAAAAAATTACCTGTTTATTTAATCGAAATTTCATAAACGAAAACCAATGTAAGAAAAACTTAAAAGTAGTCAAATTCTGTACTAACAACATAAAAAATCATTGTTTTTCCTTGGGTGCACAAAATTTAAAACTCAGTATGACCACCATTTCTCTCCATACATACTATTGTTCTCGAGCGCAACTCTCGATTAACATTTCGGAGCATTTTACGATTTATTTGCAATACACAATTTCTAATGACATTCTCTAAATTTTGTATATTCCTAAAGGGTCGATGTTTGTACACAGAGTTCTTTAGGTATCCCCACATAAAGAAATCTAACGGAGTCAGATCTGGTGATCTCGCAGGCCACGGATTTTCAGAAAACCGTCCTATCCACTGGTTTCCAAATTCTTGATCCAGCCATCTCTTCACCTCATTTGTGGAATGAATGCTAGCTCCGTCTTGTTGAAAGTATAAATTTCTTCTTTCGGCTAATGACAAATTGTCTAAAAAGTCAGATATCTCAGTTTGTAGAAATTCTAAATATCGTTCTGAATTTAAATTGTCTCTAAAGAAAAAAGGTCCCACTATTCTGAGGTTGAAAATTCCGCACCACAAATTAACCTTAAAACTATATTGGTCTTTACTCTGAATTACAAAGTCTGGGTTTTCGGTGGCCCACCATCTACAGTTTTGTGAACTGACGGTTCCGTTAGAGGTAAATGTAGCTTCATCCGAGAAAAGAACGTTCTTTGGGAAATTAAAATCTTCCTCAATCATACCCTGGAACCAGGCACAAAAATCGAAGCGGGCGTCATAATCCCTATCTTTTAATACTTGTACAAATTTAGGTTTGTACGGATGAAATTTGTTTCTTTTTAATATCCTCCGCACAGATCTTTCGTGAATGTTAGTGATCTCCGATATTTGACTAACTGCTAATTGGGGTGTTTCTGTGATCGACAAACACACATCCAGAGAACCTTCGTCACCTGTTACCGGTTTTTCATGGGAAACTTTATACTGATTTTCTACCGATCCCGTTTCTTTAAATTTATTGACTAGACGAGATACTGTGGAATAATGGAGGGATTTATCGGGGTGCCTCTCATTAAAAATTGCTGCTGTTTCTCTATGGCTTTTGTAATTATCTCCAGAAATTAAAATAATTTCTATCTTTTCCTAAAGAAGTAGTGTGGGTGCCATTTTAAGGAATAAAATATTAATAAACTTATGTAAAATATCAAACTTAGTAAGATGCGAGACATAAACCAATGACATAGGTTGAAATCAAACAAATTATAATTTGTTTGACATTTTTCTGTTGTTTTTAACCTACTAGATTATTTGGTTGTTTTAATTTCAGAGCCTGCTTTGGTAGTTTTAAGTACAACTAAATAGACCTGGTTGTTAAATTTATGTGCGAAAAATCTTAATAAAATCTTGATACAGTCATTTCATTAGATTCAAACCATTGCAACAGCGAGCGTCCGGCGAACACCTATTTTTTCGATTTTGTCCTGTCAATTGTAGAATTGTAGATCTGACTCCGTTAGATTTTTTTATGTGGGGATACCTAAAGAACCCTGTGTACAAACATCGACCCTTTAGGAATATACAAAATTTAGAGAATGTCATTATAAATTGTGTATTGCAAATAAATCGTAAAATGCTCCGAAATGTTAATCGAGAGTTGCGCTCGAGAACAACAGTATGTATGGAGAGAAATGGTGGTCATACTGAGTTTTAAATTTTGTGCACCCAAGGAAAAACAATGATTTTTTGTGTTGTTAGTACAGAATTTGACTACTTTTAAGTTTTTCTTACATTGGTTTTCGTTTATAAAATTTCGATTAAATAAACAGGTAATTTTTTGTTTATTATCTATTTTAATCCCCTTAACTTTACAAAAAGTCGAACTTCAGATATATTTAAGACGATTAAGGTTTTCTCAATGTAATCTCATTGAAATGTCTCTAAAATTTTGACACTGCTGCTAGATACAAATCATTGCAACAGCTAGCGTCCGGCGAAACCCTGTTTTTTTTTATTTTGTCCTGTCAATTGTAGAAAAAACTACTACATTCGTTTATTTTCATCCAGATACATGGGCTTTACATTAGCCAAGCTATCTAAACGAAAAAAACCGGAAATTTGTAAATCGATAAAAAAATATTTAAAAAAAATTGAGTTTTCCAATTTTTTTAAATAAAATCTTAAAATTTTGCCCAAGGACCTAGAATTTAATTCTAAGCAATTTTTTCAAATAACTTTTTTTGATATCTCGTCAACTAACCTCACTTTTTGTAAATTAACAATTTTTTTTTTAATTTGACGCTATACCAGTGGTCACGTGACGTATGTCAAAATCGATTTTTAGGTTATCGGACATGCAGAACCGATCCCCTGGGAAAGTTTTTCCGATACTCTCCTAATAAAAATTTTTCCCATATGTTGCGAACTTTTTGCCGGCCACTGTATATTAGGGTGGAGCGAAAAAATATTTTTTTTAATTTCAGAATGCCTATATATGGAATGGTTGCCTTTGGTCAGATGTATTAACTGTGCAAAATCTTATCCAAATCGTACATGTTCTTTGGCTGCCAAAACGGCCATGTATTTTTAACTTTTTTGCCATAATTTACCAAAAAAAAAGTATCAAGTAATCAACTAATTATCTATAAGCAAATGAAATTAAAGTACATCACTATCCACTATCATCATCCCCTATGAATCAATCAGCATCGATTTATCGACGGAATCAACTACAGAGTTCGGAAATATTCGCCTAGACTCGTGCCTTGACTCCTCGGCAACAACATATTGCTTCTTGTGTTCTTGCTTTAGTTTAACAGTAACAGTGTCTCAGTGCATGTGTACCGTTAGCGTTGTTTTTCTTTATGAAGTTTATGCTTATATTATTAGACAAAATATGCCTCTAACGCGTTTAGACTCGTTCTGCCCGGTATTTGGTGATCCAACAATTTTCAAAGACAATATGCTTCCAACTTATGCAGACATAATTAGACATTATTTATTAATCCGACAAAAACTTTTAAGTAAAAATAAACAAGAACCGAGTTTGGGTGATGTGTGTTTGCCGTTGATAAACGAGTTAAAAACATTGTGGGAAAAAAGTTCTATTCCCGTAGTCTCTGACCAACAAATTTTACACAAAATCAGGGAGTATCATAAAAAATATCGCGATATTAAAAAACCAATAAAAAAGGATGGCAAGTTAAATATGTCAAAAAAAGTTATTCAGTTTAGAGAATTTGGTGAAAAAAATTTATTTGACATGTCGCTGTGTAAATGTAAAGACTTTGCGAAGTGTGCTTGCAAAATTAAAGTACCCACAGATGAAAGGAGCTTTTTAACTGACCAGAGGACTTCAAGAAAAATGGCAATTGGCAAAATTGATGTAAGGGCAACTAAAATCCTTGAGAAAAGGTTAGAGCGTAAAGGTAAATGTGATCAAAGAACAGAAAAAAATCCCAAAGAAGACGATGAAATGTGCCAAGAAACATTGAGTGCTTTGGAAGATTGCTCTAGGAGCTCCGGTGATTCCTCTAACGAGAGTTTCGAGCTTTCATTTCCCAAAAGTGATATTTCAGAACAACCTTGTACTTCTCAGATGAGAACAAAACTTCCTTCTTTAGCACAGGCTTGTGACCGAACAGGAGTCTCAGACAGATCCGCTGCAATTCTGGTGAATGCTGCTTTAAAAGACATGGGAATAATAACAATGGAAGAATCATCTAAAATAATAGACCGAAGTAAACTTAGAAGAGAAAGAGTTAAAGCCCGCAGAGATTTAAAAAAGAAACATGAAGAAGAAAGGACCTGTGTCTACGGAATCTATTTTGATGGAAGAAAAGATAGAACCTTGGTTCAAGTACGGGAAGGAGATATTCTTTCGAGAAAGACCATCACCGAAGAACATATCGTATTGGTTTCAGAGCCGGGTTCCGTCTATCTCGGTCATATAACACCTTCTTCTGGAAGTGCTCAAAATATTAAAATGAGCTTGTTAGAGTTCTTAGACAAAAATATAGATTTTTCTGAAGTGCAAGCAATTGGATGCGACGGAACAGCGGTAAATACAGGTCATAAAAATGGAATAGTAAGACAATTTGAACTTTCTTTAGCGCGCCCTCTGCAGTGGTTTGTTTGTTTAATGCACACCAATGAACTGCCACTGAGACATCTGTTGCAGCATTTAGATGGAAAAACTACTGGACCGAAAGGCTATTGCGGAGAAATTGGTAAAAATCTAGAAAACTGCGAAAAACGACCTATTATACAGTTTAGAAAAATAGATGTTAGTTTTCCTGAAATCGATCTTAGCGAGCTAAGTACAGATCAACAATATCTTTATGTTATCTGTAATGGAATTTCTAAAGGAACGATCTCGTCAAGCCTGGCACAACGAGAACCAGGCAAAATGGCACATTCAAGATGGTTGACAACAGCCAATAGGATCTTAAGATTATATATTTCTACGGAAAATCCATCATACAATTTGAATATACTAACAGAATACGTTATGAAAGTTTATGCGCCAACTTGGTTTGAAATTAAAATCCGTCCTTCATGTCGACACGGTAGTTCCCATTTTTTTGACATAATAAAGAAAAGTCGATTTTTGCCTGAAGAGCTTAAGAAGGTGGTAGATGCAGTACTACAAAGAAATGGTTACTTCGGTCACCCTGAAAACTTGTTGTTGGCAATGGTAGCTGACGATAGGAAATATATTAGAGAATTGGGTCTTAGGAGGATACTAAAATGCAGACAAGCGAAACATAATGATAACGAAGTTCGTCAATTTAAAATTTCCAATTTTAATTTTAATGCAGCCGAATACTTTGAGCTAGTTAACTGGCAGACATTAACCATTACAGAGCCGCCTCTGACAATGAAAATTTCAGATAACGAACTCCAGGGAATGATCTCCGATGTCCCCGCTGAAATAGAAATTCTAAAATTGCCATGTCATTCCCAAGCCGTGGAACGCTGTGTTAAATTAGTTACGGAAGCTTCAGCGGCAGTATGTGGCTATGAAGCAAGAGATGGTTTTATAAGATCAAGAATTGCCTCCAGAGCCTCACTACCGAAATTTGAGACAAAAGGTCAGTATCGCCAGGTTTTCGACAACAATTAAATATAAAAAATAAATAAAAAAGGGTTGGTGGGTGGTGGAACTCGATTTGCAACCACCTCCACGTGGTGAGTTCTGGGTTATTTTCATGAAGAAAACAAGCACTTGGGTTCTTTATGGAAATAAGCGAAGAGTTGCATAAGATGATATAACATATTTTTTTCAAAATTAATTGTCAAATTGGCAGCGAAAGAAAGGGTCCCAGCATACCAAGTTTTTGCAGGGTAATTTACATCTACAAAAAGCAACTATTCCATATATAGGACAAGTGATTGATCGAAAAAAATTTTTTTTTACCATTTTCGCTCCACCCTAATATATATATATATATATATATATATATATATATATATATATATATATATATATATATATATATATATATATATATATATAAATGTTGTAAATTGCAAACAACGCAGGAAAATCTCCCCGAAGACCACGAGAAACGAATGTTGTTTTGTGAAGATATAATTTAAAGTGCTAATAGAGATTATAGATTTATTATTAGCAACATTCTCATTTATATATATATATATATATATATATATATATATATATATATATATATATATATATATATATATATAAGGTGAAGAAAATATCGGGGAAACTGTCAGTATGGTAGTGCTCGACACGTGTTTCGTGCTTATTAGCACTCATCAGTCGCACATAACCAAGTTATAAGATGGGAAACTTGGAAGTTGAAAAAACACAAAGAGTTTACAGACCAGGGACCTGCTAGCACATCTGTGGTTGTTTTTTGTCAGGAGACCCAGGGATTTCCGGGCAACACCTAAAATCACCACGGAGGCTGCAATAGCACCTGCGTGAAACCTCTAACCCCAAGGAATATAAGAATATAGAGAAATAAAGAAATATCGACAGGAAAATTTATAAAAAAAAGGTGAAGAAAATATCGGGGAAACTGTCAGTATGTTAGTGCTCGACACGTGTTTCGTGCTTATTAGCACTCATCAGTCGCACATAACCAAGTTATAAGATGGGAAACTTGGAAGTTGAAAAAACACAAAGAGTTTACAGACCAGGGACCTGCTAGCACATTTGTGGTTGTTTTTTGTCAGGAGACCCAGGGATTTCCATAAAACCACCTAATTTTTAAGCGAAATTCCTCACAACTAAATTAACAATAAACTTTACCTTCATACCATGTTCCAGTAAATAGCCAACACTATAAACACATACCACTTAATAATTTCAAAATGTTAAAATAGTACTGCCTATAACACAAATTTAATAAAACTCTCTAGAGAAAAGCTGTTTAAACCAAAATAAATACCCCAACTTCAACTAAATTTAAAATGCACCTCACTAAGCGACGAAACGATATTTTGTTAACATTAACCGGCTTTAACTTTTGTTAATATTTAACGGCATTAACTTTTTCTTTCACAAATTAAGAAATAAATGGCAAAAATAATGTAAATGTAAACCGTATTATAGAGAGCTGATGATGACGCATGAGCTCGGTTCAGCCAATCGGAATCATTCTAGCGGGCGGAATGGAGTCAACAACCCTTGAGCTTGTCTTCGGCAAGCAAGCTTCGCAAACGTTGGATATTCCAGGGACGGCTCTAACCGAGTTGGAAGTAAATTCATTTGAAAATAAAATACAAATATATTTATTTACCCACATTGTGTTATTTGAAAATGCGATATACGAAAATACTTCGGTTACAGTGATATACCATACAGAGTGTCTGAAAAGTCTTGGCAAGGGCAAATATCTTTACTATTAATAAAGATAGAGACACCAAATTTTAGTTGTATCTTATTGGTTAATAAATCTACTTTTTTATGTAATTTGACTTTTACCACCCCCTTGGGGGTTACCCTAGGGAGTTGACGTCAAAAATTTTAAATGAAACCCTATGCCGTATGGTACCTCGTTTTAAAGGTCTTTTCGAGAATGGCAGATGTTACTTCTTGGCGGAGCTCCAAAATGGACTTTATTACTGGCAAGAAGTTCATGGGTTCATGGTGGTCATTCTAAACAACTTTTAACGTAATACGTAAGGCAGGCACTGCTGGTCCGTTACCAGACGCGTCGATACCGAAAATAAGTACGTACGTATTACGGTATTTGACAGAAATAATTTAATTCATGGGCGTTGCCGTAATTGTGTGAAATAAAGTGCGAGTTCGACTCGCGCATAGAGGGTTCCGAGCCACACACAGTATTGTGAATTTCTCACAGGACGCAAAAGTTTCAATAACTATGGTAAACTTGAATAAATATCAGGAGGCGGCCATGCCGGAAATACGTCAGTGCGTATAGGTTATATAACTTATTATAAAGGCTGGCACGGTTGGTATGTTCCCAGAGGCGTCAGTGCCGAAAATAAATAAGTACGTACGTATACGGTATTTGACAAAAATAATTTTATTCATGAACGTTGCTGTGATTGTGTAAAATAAAAAAACGGTCGAGTCCGAGTTCGACTCGCGCATATAGGTTCCGTAGCACCGTAAGATTGTATTTATATATTTTTAATAAATTTGCTGATGTTTCATCCCATATTCTTGTTGTGGGGTGTCACAGTGTCACATAGTTAAGAATGTTCACAAGAGTAAGACGTCATAACATCGAAGAAATATGTTAAATACGTAGTTGTAGTTTTACTATTGGAGATGTATTCTTCAAATTGGGTAGGTTTGAATGTAGACACCAGAGTACATCGCCTGAAATTTCGTGCGCATGTCTAGCCCTCTTGGTTTGCGCGTGGTACGCATTTTGGTCTACTGCGCAGATGTCAAAAAACGACAAATGAAGATGTCCAAAAAGTTGGAAAAAAGTTAGAAAGAAAAGTGCCCCACAAATCAAAAAATAAATGTGCGAGCAGACTGGTACCGTATGGCACAAGAGGTCGACTAACGGTCGACTTATGCCTCGCCCGATTATACGATTTACGGTTTATAATTTTTATAGGCTTGCCATTTAAAAATGAACTAAAATACGGGGATTGCGGTAAAATGTTTCTTTTTTGAAGACTTTTAAAAGAAGGGACCACACGGCATAGGTTTGCATTCAAAATTTTTGACCTCAACTCCCTAGCGTCACCCCCCAAGAGGGTTGAAAA